>VDFB02255486.1:0-47354 GCA_007258455.2 Sequoia sempervirens | reverse complement strand
TTCCATGTTAATGTATATGTTCTTGTATAAGAATGTTGAATTCTTCTCTAAGAAGATGGAGTTAAGGCAGTTGGTTAATGGAGAAAGATTGCTAGTGCAGGTGTGGATTGCAGATTTATCATGTAATAGGGAGAACACCAATTATGTGCATTTTGACAATTTTTTTGGTTCCAGATTGAGAGCCAGGCTGATCGTAAATGCACCCAGGATTCCTGAGGAGTTGCATGATTTCCTTAGACCAAAGGGGAGGGAACCAGAGTTGAAGGTTTGCCACAACTAGGGTGATATTATTCCATACCCAGTCAGCACTGTCTTGAGGGTGTATGGTTTTCAAGGGACCCCTCATATATTGCCATACAATGTGCCACCAAGAGTGGGATTTGCAGAAGTTATGTGGAAAATTGGTTTTATCCATGAGGACAACCTTATTGGGAGAGGTAAAGGAACATTTTTCCTGGACTATACTGTGGTGTCAAATTTTGTCTTTTCAAAAGGAGGCTGGGTACACTTTGGGAATTTTTTTGAAGAATACCATTTGAGGTGTGGTCCCAAGCGGCAACATGATCCTGAGGGCTTCTTTGCTCTTTTCAGATAAAGGATAAAAGGTGGTAAGTTTGTGCATGAGTTCAACTTCCCTGAGGACTTGATTAGAAATGAATTTGACCTAATTAGGCAGGAGTTGAAGAAGGAGAAATGGATAGCTTATGAAAATCTATTGGCCATTGTGTAAAAAATGGATCCAAAGTATGATCCATCGATGGAGTTTAGTCCATATCATAAGAAAATTGAATTTTTGATGGACAACTTCAAAGAAATCATGGGCACATTGATGACCAAGAAGGTAAACCTGGAGTTGGCTCTAGGCATACAAGAGCAAGATGCCTGGCCAATTGAAATGAGACCAACCTACCAAATTACAGTGAAAAGGCCTATTTACAGGAGGAAAAGAAATGATAGCAGTGATGAGGAAGAAGAGGATAGAAAAATAAAACAAATAATGAAATTTCCTGCACAACCAGGTCCAAAGCTCAAAACGCCTAGGGAAATTAAGATTAGTGATTTGGAAGCATCACTCGAGAATAGTCCCTCACCACCACCATCAGAGCCAAGCCCTAAGAGGCAAAATATTGAACAATCACAAGAGGATTTGGTGGGTGAAATTGTTGTCACTGACTAGGACATGTAGATGGGTATGCCTTCCGCTCCCAGATTGGCTGAATTGGTTCTCTCCGATCTAGATATGAAAGGAAAATGTGTGCAAGATGCAAGAATGGAAGCATGTAAGGAGTTTCTAGATGATAATGCATTTGTAAAAACTTTAGTCTTCTTGCAACTAGTATGGAGAATGAAATTGGAAGAATATTAGGATAAATGCAAGAGGAGAAGAGAATTGAGACTTGATAGGTCAGACCAGGAGAATGATGATGAAGTGAAAGCTGAATTAATGGATGAATTCAAGAGCATGACTTCTGAGGAGGGGAGAAAACTAGTAAATCAAGCTAGTGTCTTGATTTTTCCTAAGTGGGACATTGCAGATACCGTAGCTTTTAATGCTATTATGAATTCCAAGCATCCCTTGCAAGATTCTGAAGAAGAGGTCAAGGCAACATTACAAGATTATGCCTTTAGTGAATAATACTAGACCTTGGCAATTTGGGCTTTGGCCCCTCAAGAGAGAAAGCCAAATGTTACTGATATTAACCCAAATTTAAGAGGAGGGTTGATAATAAAGAGAGCTTCAAAGACCTCAACCAAAAAGGCCACTAATTTGACTGTAAATGTGGCCAAATTGGCCCAAAAGACTGCTAAAAGAGAGGAGGCTAAAAATAAAAGCCTAATGGAGAAGTACAATTTCATAATTGGGGAATATAGCATGATGCAGCAAAGGAATGTTGAGCTACAAACTAAGGTGGATAGGTTAAAGTACAAGCATATTGGGGAGACATCAAGTGCTCCAGGGATCAGAACATTTCCTTCCACATCAGGGTCAGTACCTCCTGCTTCTCCCATTGTTTCTACACTAGGGTCTCCCAGCCAAAATCTTTCCCCCAACCCTACTTTGGAGCTAATTGATGAAGAAATAGAATGCTCTGTTGATCCTACAAAGAAGCAGCTAATGCACAAAATTGTAGAGTTATAGGCATCCTTGAAGGTAAGTGAGGAGAGAGTACTTTTAAAGCAAAGGGAGGTTGTTAATATTGTATTGAGACATTTAAATGAGAAATTTGATGACATATTGTCGTCTGTGTATTATTTATATTCTTTATTATTAGATGCAATAAAGAATATTGATAGGGATCAGGAGGTAGTAGTACCATTAATTGAAAATTGGATCCCTAGGGCCAATGATTTAGACATAATGTATAAATCCTCAAGGTTTGATATAAATAATAGGACCAAATCATTAAGGCCTACTCAGGTGTTAGTTAAGTCATTGCAAGGTTTTCAGACCTTACCAAATGACTTGAGTAGGAAGATCAGAGAGTTGGTGACGAACTTTGATGATTAGAGCAACACATTGTTACTTGACATAATTGATGAGCAAGGAAATATTAGGTCATTCCAATAGTGGCAGGATCGGGCTAATGAGATCATCAATGATCAAATTAGATTAATTTGTGATGACTCAGATTATGATTTATTGGTGAGCTGTATGGACAAAATCATTAGCACCAACTCATTCTTGGATTATTTTCAAAGAGAAGTGAATCAGATGGCAGTTAAGTACACACCTTATAGTGTCAAGGTGAATGAGGTGATCAATTTTGATTGGACAAATGATGAAGAGTACCAGAAATGGGTAAATGTATATTTAACTAAGGAAGAGTGAAAAGGAGTAGGCTGCTAACAGTTGACAAATCAGCTGTTGCAGTTACAAAAGATTCTAGTTCTATTTTTGGTGACAGTCTAGGCACAAAATTCTTGAAGTTTTGTTGCTGCATCAACCATTCTCAACGGGCACGATGAACAAGAAGATTCTCCGGGGAGATTGCTGTTGTAACAAATTTTTGAAATGTCACAAGGCGGTCCAATTGGCTATTGACACGTGTACTTTCTAGCCTGATGCTTGTTTGCTCCTTTTTTTCTATAAGAAGGATTTCAAGGCCAAAAGTACGGGTTAGCAAGTGAGATATTTTTTGGTCAAGTCTAGGTGAAGTTGCAGAGCAAATTGTAAAGTTTGATGGTTTTAGGGAAAATGCAATTTAGGTTTTCAGTCAGTTTGTAGTAGGCTTTGAATTCATGGGGATTTGATGTTTTATGACAGTACTGAAATTTGAATTGAAATGATTGATTCAAACTCATGTCTCTCCATTGTACATGCATATCTGAATTTTGAATAAGATGATCAAGGGTTGTCTCGTTCATCTCACTATTGTGGTGTGTGTGATTCTTGTTTTAGCTTTAATTCAATGAATTAATTAAAATGCTTGAATGGGAGTGTAGGTGGATATGTTATGTATAAGGATTTGATAAGTAGTATTGGGTTAGAATACATATTGATGATATTGTAAAGCAATGTTATCAAGGATCTTATATGTTATGTGTTAAATCTATCATAAACCCTTAGATGCTTATGAATTTGACTCCTCCAATTGATATATGGCACCAATCTAAGTTGTACTTATTCGGATGGTTCAATATTTTTTTGTCTTTACTTAGAGCTTGCTACAAATTGCAAATCAATGGCTATCTTATACTATGAAATGTGTTGTCGTTATCTCATTCTCCAAATAGTTGATATTATTGATAAACAACCAAATATATTCGGTATTATCCTATTATGTTGAGCTATTAAATGAGATTATCTGTTGTTGTTAATGTTGTTTATGATAATGGTGCAGAAGTTGTAAACACATTAAGGGATCACCCTCCGAGGTCTTACATAGCCCAAAGTGTAGGAGTTTTTTTTAAATCCTCGTCAATTGGTCCAGGTCCTTCTAGCTACCCTTGATTGGAATTGGCAATTCCATAGGTAGATTAGAAGACCAACCTGGTTATAGTAAAAAAAACAACCAACAAGTACAAGGAATACTGCAGGGGTAGTGACATGAGAGGAGGTGACATTTTCAGGATACAACAGAAGGAAGATGAGAGCTTGGAAAACTACATTGCAAGGTTTCTATTTTGCTTGCAAAAATCTCCACACCATGCACTTAATGAGGACTCACAAAAGTTGCTTTTCCAAAGAGGAATCAATGAAAATTGCACTAATGCTTTGGACCTCATGGCAGGAGGAGATATCTCCCAAGTTCCTTGGGAGGATATCAATAAAATATGCCAAAATTACTCCAGGGTAGCTTCAAAGAAAGGGAGAGCTTATCAATATTCCATGGGTAAGTCAACTACCGGTGGAGTTTCAAGAATGGAGATCACTCATTTGCTGGTAGACTTCAAGCAAGATATTATCAACAATCTAGCTACTTAGCTAGATACACTTCAGGCCAAAAAGAAGCAACACGAGACAAAGATGATGTTGACAGAGTATTGTCCTCACTGCAGACAAAAGAAGGACTGTAGATGTAAGATGGTAGCTAACCTGGAAAGCAAGTATATTTCACCCTAGTTCAAGCCAATTCAGATTGAAGAAGACCAAGTCTACTATGTTGCACAAAGGAAGCCTTGGGCTCCAAGACAAGGTATGCCACCAGATCCACTATCCTATGTTGGACCATATTTTAACTCTTATTCATCTGGTAGCTGATGGCAGACCCTATATCCACCCAGTTATGGAGGATATCCACCAAATCCTTGGAGTAACCCTTCAAATCCTTGGCCCAACCATCAAAGTTCTCCACCTCAGTGGAAACAATCTTAGGGGAATTAGTAGAAATTTCAAGGGAACTAGCAACCACCTCCAGGAAATTGGCAGTAAACAAATCAATGGAGAGGAGGACAACAATGGCCTACTTAGACAACCAATTACATGCAACCACCTTCTCATCCCCAATAGCCTACTCTAATGCCTCCAACTTCTAATCCAAGCTCAAATGCACCTAAACCCACTAAGATACCAACTCAACCCACACCCAATCCAAATAACAAACCACAACAACAACTTGCATACTCTACTGATTCAAATCAATTCCTTGGATATGTTGTGAGTGTAAGTGATATCCACCTACATTCAGGAACCACTCTACCAGCCCCTCCCAAGCCCATCATTACTAAGCTTCCTATGGAAGAGGGGGAGGAGCCTCTAAATGATCCTATTCAGCCAAATGAACCTAAAAATCCTAAACCAATCCAAGCCAAGTAGACCGAGCAAGAACCACCATTTCTTCAGAGATTGGAAGTTGCCAAGAAGAAAGAAGAAAACAAGGATACCACTTTTGACATCCTAGATCAGCGAAAGTATATATGTGTTCAGATACCCCTATTTCAGGCCATAAAGGATGTTCCAATCTACGACAAAGCTATCAAGGAAGCTTATCTTAAGAAGCCAGGAAGGAAGAAGAGAGACCCAACTATAGTTCATGTGGTGGGATAGCTAGCTGATATCATGTTGGGAAAAGTGACTATTCCCATGTATAATGACCCAGGCAGTCCTGTGGTAGTAGTTATCATAAATGGGATCCAAGCGAAGAATGCTTTGATTGATTTAGGAACAACAATCAATATAATGACCAAAGACATTTTGTAACAACTAAATATTACAAGTATGAGATCTAATCCTACTGAACTGCAGCTTGCTAATAGCTCTACTGTTAAGATTGATGGTGTAGTGGAGGATCTTGTGGTAGTTCTAGACTCCTAGGAATACACAACAAATTTTATGATTTTTTCCTCCTAAAGATATACTAGGTGGGTATCCTATCATTCTTGGAAGGCATTGGTTGGAAACTATAAATGTATACATTAGATGTCAGTCAGGTGACATGACCATTTCAGATGGAAGGAGTAATAAAACTTTTGTTCTTTATCCACCTGCTCAACCATCTCATGATGAAGAAGATTTTGTATGGCCACAAGTTGGTGAAGAGGCCGAGGAAGTTAATTCTATGGCACAACTTATGATGCTAGGCAGAAGATATTTCATGCAGCTCCAAGATGAGGATGAAGTGTTGGATAACATCATTCAGAACCATTATAGAGTGGAGGATACATCATCTTCTGCTTTGGTCAAGACACTTCTGCCTGCTCTTCCTACAGCCACTGTTCCTGCAAACATTCTTCTTGTAGACGATCTTTCTGCAGCCACTCTTCCTGCAGATAGACTTCTTGCAACAACAGGTATGTTCCATACATTGTTTTCATATGAACTAAAGATACCATGTATTAATGAAGTAGCCATGATAGAATTAACTACACAAGCCCAGGTGTCAGAGGGAAAATATCTGAATGTTAATAGTAAATTGAATGAAGAGCATCAACTGTTATTGGAAAACCTATTAAGGGCCCATCAACATGCATTTGCATGGGATTATCATGATATGAAGGGACTGCATCCTAAACTTTGTACCCACAAAATTTATATCATAGATTATTACACTCCAGTAAGACAACCACAAAGAAGGATTAACCCTGCGCTAAGAGAAATTGTGAAGGGAGAACTGTAGAAATTGCTAGATGCAGGATTTATCTACCCCATTTCAGATAGTTAGTGGGTGTCTCCATTAGTGATTGTGCCCAAGAAAGGAGGGAAATGGAAAGTTTGTGTTGATTATAGAGAACTTAATGCTGCCACCAAGAAGGATCACTTTCCTTTACCCTTCATTGATCAAGTTTTGGACACACTTGCAGGAAAACAATACTTCTCTTTTCTAGATGGATTCAATGGCTACAACCAGATCCAAATTGCACCAGAAGACCAGGAGAAAACCACATTTACCTGTCCATGGGGGACCTATGCCTATTCGGTACTCCCATTTGGCTTGTGCAATGCACCTGTAACTTTTCAGAGGGTAGTCATTAGCATATTTTTAGACATTTCTCATGATTGCATGGAGATTTATATGGATGACTTCACCACTTATGGTGTTGATTTTGATCAAGCATTGGAAAATCTCAAGATATTCCTACAGAGATGTGAGGATCAAATTTTTTCCTTAAATAGTGAAAAGTGCTTCATGATGATGCAAGAGGGTGTAGTTCTTGGCCACTACATCTCCCACAAGGGAATTCAAGTATCCTGCAAAAATTGAGGTAATCACAAATCTTCCTACACCTGCAAAAAAAAGGATGTTAGGAGTTTCTTGGGTCATGTAGGATATTATAGTCGATTCATCAAGGATTTCAGCAAGGTAGCGACACCATTGTATACCCTTCTCACTAAAGATGTTGAATTTCAGTGGATTGAAGCTTATGACAAGGCATTTTTTGACTTGAAGGCAACTTTGACCCACATGCCTGTACTCAAGGGACCCAATTGGGAGCTTCCTTTCCACATTCACATTGATGCATCAGATTATACCATAGAAGCGGTCTTAGGACTGAAAAAGGGAGCTGTTGAAAATGCTATTTACTTTGTCAACAAAAATTTGCAAGGAGCCGAATTCAATTATACAGTGACAAAGAAAGAGATGTTGGCAGTAATCTATGCATTGAACAAATTCAGACATTACATAACGGGCTACCAAATCTTTGTGCACAATGATCATGTAGATATTAGATATCTCATGACTAAATCTTTGATCACAGGTAGATTGACAAGATGGTTATTGTTGATGCAGGAGTTTGATATAACCATTGTGGATAAGCCAGGGAAGGCCAATGTTGTTACAGATTTTCTTTCGAGGCTAACTACATCAGAAGACAATCAGCCCATAAATGACTCTTTTCCTGATGAACATCTATTCTCTCTCAGTGTACAAATACCTTGGTATGTTGACATAGCCAATTACTTGGTTACAGGTAGAGTTCCTTCTCACTTCTCCCCAAAAGATAAAATGGCACTCATTGAAATACATTTTTCTTTCTCTTGGATTGTTGGATTTTTGTTTTATACTAGACCTGAACATGTCATAAGATGTGTGAGAGAAGATGAGTCATATGAAATTTTGCATGCATTCCATAATAAACCATGTGGAGGACACTTTGTAGCCAAGAGGACATCAATGAAGGTTTTGAACACAAGGTATTACTGGCCAACACTCTGCAAGGATGCATGAAGGTATACTAGAAAATGTGATAGATGTCAAAGAATGAGCATACCAACTAGATCTAATGAGATACCACTATGCCCTCAAGTAGTAATCACTCCCTTTGACAAGTAGGGATTGGATTTTGTGGGAACAATTGACCCTCCATCAAATGGTAAGTCTTATATATTGGTATGCACTGATTATGTAACAAAATGGGTAGCAGTTAAGGCCATGAAGCATGCAAGAGATAACAAGGTTGCAAATTTCTTTATGAGGAGATTTTCACAAGATATGGAGTCCCAAGAGAAATAGTGACTGATCAAGGGCCACAATTCACATCAACTCTTGTTGCAACACTAGTGAATGAGTACAATATAAGGCACAAAAAGTCTACTCCTTATCATCCCTAGGATAATGGCCAAGTTGAGGTGACAAATAGAGAAATTGAAGCCATTCTAATTAAAATGGTAGCTATCCATAGGAAGGATTGGGAAAAAATATTACTTGAAGTTGTTTGGGCCAATAGGAAAACATGGAAAACAACTACAGGATTCACCCCATTTTATTTGTTGTATGAAAAGACAACTATGATGCCAATTGAATTTGAACATAAAACTTTGCGAACTGCAGTGGATTTAGGGATGGATATTTCTGAAGCACAGAGAGAAAGAATTATGCAGCTAAATGCTTTGGATGAGATAAGAAGAGCAGCCCTGGAGCATATAGAAGTAGTGCAGAATCAGAGAATCAAGTGGCATGGAAAATTTATCAAGGACAAGAAGCACAAACTAGGAGATTGGGCCTTGCTCTATGATTCAAGATACCAGGACAATGCAAGAAAATTGCAGACAAGGTGGCTAGGACCATACGAAGTTGCTGAGGTCTTTCCTAATGGAGTTGATCAGCTTACCACCATTGACCCTGTTAGGTTCAAATTACTTGTCAATGGTCATCACCTTAGATTATATCATAAGCCAACTGCTAAAGAGGAGTTTTTGCAGCAATTAACCCAACACTTAGAGCTTCGTATAGCCGAAGGTGGTGGACCTAGTGTCCCTCCTCCAGCCTAATTGAGGTACTCAGTTTTTGTAATAAAGAATTTCACTTACGTGGAAGTCCATTTCTTCGTCATCCGCCCATCCACCCATCCATCACCACCTTTCTCTCTCTTCCATAACTTCATTCCACCTCATCTTCATTTATTGCTCAAATTATTTTCCAACAAGGCAAGAATTACTTTATCCATGATCTTTGTAGAAAATCTTCCACACATTCAGGTATGTGCGCATTAATTGCTATCTTTAATCATCTTTTAAGTGTGTTCATTTAATCACTGCATGTTAGTATAGGTATTCACATAAATTCCATCATTTCCTATCAATTGCCACTCCCACCTCACATGTGTGGAAACATGTCCAAATTTAGGTTGGGGCGAGGGGAACGAAAAAGATGCAAATATTTTGTGAATTTATTGCCCATGTGTCAAATCATATAGGTTGTGTCAGAAATTTTAAAATGAGCTGATTTGAAATCCAAGTAAGAGAACGACTTGCATGTGTGAAGTGACAATAACTATAGCAGCCATTTCTTCCTATCATAATTTCCCTTTATCACTCCTTTTTTTGCCATTATTGCTCTACCACCATCTTGAGTTGCAAGCAAAAAGGAAAAACAAAAGAAAGGAAATTTAGTCGACATTGGCACTAGAAATTTAGCAGGTTGGTACTGAAATTTAGCAGACATTGTAGTGAAGTGCATTTTATTTTTAGAGGGGAATTACAGGAAAAGAAGTTGCAGAGAATTTGTTTGATTGCAGACAATGGGAGGTGGGTAATTTGAAACGAACCCACGGTGCATGATATTTTACTGCAGGATGCACAATGTTTGGCCGAATTTCAAAACTGTCAATGGATAAATTACTTTTTGAAGTTGGATGGTTTTGATGAAGGAATTGCCCTTGAATTTTCCTAGATGTTTTTAGAAGGAAAAGCCACAGTAAAAGGGTTAGAATTTGTGGCAACAAAGGAAAGAATTGCAGAGGTTACAGGGTTACCTATTGATGGTGAAAATTACCCTACTTCCAAAGACGCCAGGTCAGCCAAGGCTGAATTCATAGAGCCAAACGACCCCCCATTGAGCGTAGACAAATAGGGTGCAAAGAGAATGTTTTTTCCCAAGCTGTAGAAGTAGATAGTTGTGTATGTCATCAAATACATCACTTGTGAGGGTCGTGAGTTAAATTTGCATTCTATCCACTTCAAACTTTTGAATCACATGAGGCATGGGAGGAGGATGAATGTGCCCAATGTGTTGTACAATCTTCTCTCAATCATGGCAGCCAAGACCTAGAAAGGTAGGGATAATTATGTTTCCCACCATTGCTTGATTAAATTTCTAGTTGAAAAATCTCTATGTGATGTATCTGGAATGACTTGGGAAGAGTTTATAAATGTTGAGCAAATTAGACTTGAGCACTTGCAACCTAGGGCTTTGCCTCAGTCCCGTAGGTCTAGCAGGAGAGTAAGCATGGCTAAAGCCATTCCTAGTGCTTCAACTTCTGGTGCTGGCTCTAGTATGAATCCTCTTGCAGTAGAAGAAGCTATATAAATTAGTTCTTCTGGAACAAAGCACTTAGGAAAAGAAAGCTCTTCCTTGGATTTTGATGATGAAGTTCCACTTGAAACCCTCATGAAAACTAGGGCACAGTAGAGGGAGGTAGAAATGAGAAAAGGGAAGGCTAAAACATAGTCTGTAGAAATAAAAGTGCCAAGTTCTAAGAAGAGGAAGGTTGTTACTGTTCATCCTACAACCAAAGGAAAACATGAGAGATCTCCCAGGAAATCAAGACCAATTGGGCCTATGATTGGTACGCCTCTACAGGAAAGTCCTAAACCTAGTGAGACCTCACATGGGGACCTTGAAGCTCCAATGGAGCAGGAGAATGTTGAAGAAGAAGAAGACATATTTAAGAGAGAAACAAACATAACACTGGCCAATCTTGCTAACATTGCAGAAGAATTGGAGGAAAATTAGGACTTCCAACAGAATGAGCAAGAGGTCCTACAACATGAGCAAGCGGTCCTGTAGCATGAAGTCCTGCGGCAATAGCCAGAACTGGAGCAGGAGTTCCTACAGCCACAACAAGAGGAAGAGTCCTTGCAGCAAAAGGAAGAAGAAACAACACCCTTACAAATAGAGATAACTGGACAGCCTGAGTCTATGCAAATAGTGCCTTATGAGGAGCCACTATCAACAAAAAGACTAGTAGGAATTCATAATCCTCCTAGTTTTACAATACATGCAACAATTTTTGAATTTATGGAAAGAAATACAAGGAAGGGAGGAAGAATGGAAAAATGAAAAACAAAAATTGAAGGAGGAAATTCAAAAGAAGAATGAAGAGATTGAGGATAAAGATGCATAAATTGCCACCCTGAAGCAAAGAGTAGATGATATGGCAGCTTTGGCGCCAAAGATTATGGAATGTAGAGATCCTCCAAGGGTCTATGCTCTACTCCTGAAAGAGAAGTATCTCTCTTTTAAGATGTCAAGACTTGCCTCAAGTTTGAATCCTTCTATTGATACCCCTATGGAATTTTTCAGTGCTTATAGGATTGCCTCACCTGAAATGAAGAATTTTCTATGTGAATTTTATTTACATAATTATGTTGTCACAAAAGACCATGATTGGAACCTTCTGTTGTATGTTGGGGATGTTCAATTGAGAGCATTCATGTCTTGGGTACAAAATGAGATTATTTGGGGACAACAACATGGTGCTTATAAACAATTAGAGTTTGATATCCCTCTGCCTGTTAGAGCCGAATCAAGCAACCTAAGGGATATTTACAAAGAATGGAATAGAATGGTTCTTAGACCAAGTTATGGCAATAGGATTATGCCTTGGATTGAGGCAGTTTACACTGAGTATGAGGTAAAAACAACAACAAAGGAGGACACTGTGAGGAGATGTTTATCCTAGAGATGGAATAGTTTGACTGATGAGCTGAAATAGGCTGAGCCTCATTCCATCCACAATTATGCTACAAGATTAAAAATAATTGAGAGGCATATTCAGATTGGGAGAACTCAAGGACGGTCTTGGCTTCCCTTGAATTTTCAGCCACCCATGCTCATGTGGCCCATGCCAAATTTCAGATTCTACCAGTATGACACTGCTACATAGAGGAAAATATGGAACAGGTTTGACAGATTGGGAGGATTCTATTGGGATCCTGAATCATGTACTGCAACCACTGATGTTAGACAACTCTCAGTTGCAAATTTCAGAGCTTTGACCATGCAGAAAAACAACTCTTCCCCTGCTGGAGAACCAACAAGACGTTAGGTTGGAGAGAGTGATGAGCCTAGTTTTTGGTCTAGTTTTGGGTAGAATCTATAGTCTATTTTCTCATAGATGTCATGGAAATTAATGCTTAAGTGTTGGTATTGACATAATGTTTCCCTCAAACCATTGACATTTGATAGTATCCTATCTCTGCAAGCTTTAATGATATTTGGCATAATATGTGGGTTATCTATATTGATTTTGTAGGCAATTAATGAATGTTTCTTAAAGTGGTTATAGATGTGCAGTTATTATGCGTACTAACCTTGACATACAAATTTAATACGCCAAGTTGAGGAAGACACCGCTAGCTGGGCATGCACCATAACATCCAATTGAGGAATCACTCCAAGTCAAAGGCAACCGACAACAAAGATTCTTCATGCAATTGAACGTAACTGCCTTGTAGTGGACCTTAATGATCAAGCATGCATGGGCGTTATTGGTGTGTTGGATCTGTGCTTGACTTGCATGTCTAACCAGATTCCATGCATGCGTAACTGTCATCGCCCCACTTTCCCCTGTTTTCCCTAAATGGCATCCTCCCAGTCGTGGAGTTGACTTCCTTGTTTAGCTGTAGTATAAATAATGGCTTGATGCTCCTTCTTTAGGAGGTTGCACGATTTGACAATGTACTCTCATTCTGTAGTTTCGGTGATACAGATACATTACTCTTTGTATGCATGATTTTCAGTGAATAAAATAAAGTTCTAAGTTCGAGCATCTGAGTTCTTATTAGTTTAGACTCAATACTTATCTAAGGGGGCCCACTTGGTGAGTAATCCATCTTCTTAGTTTAGCATTAGTTTAGTATTACTTTTTTTTTAATACTTAGTTAGAAATATGGCATCAACTATTCCTGCAGCCACTAGAATTCCATTATGTGACTATTCCTGCAGCCAAAGCAAATAGAGTAGTCTCATGTTTGTCGCTCATATTTTTATTCTTTTTCTGTATTCTAGCTTAGCATAGTTGTTGGTTGATGTTCAACATTTTCTTTATTTCCTTTTAAGAAATTTACTTTTAGTATTGTGTTTCTTAGTTGTAGAATGCAAAAGCTACTTGAGCCCCTAGTGCACATATTGTGTTGACCCATTTCAATTTCACATCCTTGAGTTGACAAGTTAAATGCACCTTCATGATGATTGAATGACTATTGAGGTTAGATGTCCAGTCTCTGAATCATGGTTGTAAAGGCTTAGTTATGAAATCATTGTATGAGGCCAACATCCATTATATGATAATGATTGTATTATTATTTTAATAATTATAACATTATTTATAATTATAATATTGTTTTTTAAACAATAATAATTATAACACCATCAAATGGTTAATAATTTTAGATATGCTTATGTTGTCTAAATGGCACAATTTTGAGGACATGACAAATCTCCCCGCCCAAGATTGCTTTTCCTCAAGCAATCACAATTCCAAACCTCTTTTCACTTCAATAGTTATAGCTCAAGAAACAGATTGACAAACAAAATTTTAACGAATATTTTAAGCATAGGACACCATGGAGTAATCTTGTTTGAAGATACATCTGGAATGAAGCTAACACATGAAGCGTATATGTTGGAATATATGTGGACTACAAAGTATATCCATAAATACATAAGTCATCTAGTGTGTGTGCACAAAAGCCGCAAGATATACACATGCATACAAGAGAGAAGGTATACACACACGATCACACACAAATCATAATGTAAGCCACAAAGTATTCACTTGAAGGTACTTGAATACACAGTGGGAATGAATCAAACACAAGCATACGTGGGAAGGTATTCATGAAGTAAATATGTTGAAATTTTTTAAGATATAAGAAAACATCTAAATATACAGAAGAAGTGAAGCATATCATAAACTCATGAAATATATACATGGAGTGTACACATGGAGTATTGGAAGACATCTGTTGCAAGCAGTAGTACACACTTCACAGAGTCATGAAGTATATAGATGATTACTTATACGTCATGAATACACATGAGATATGTAGATCATAACACAAGTACATACATGCATTCAAACATAAGGACACATATTATTTTGAAGTAGATGAAGCATGGAGCATTCATATTAGCACACCTGAAGCACACATATTGGAACTACACCATAGAGTGAGAAACAATTAGTCATTACATAAGGCATGAGTATGTAGAGCATTCAAGTACACTCAATTTTACTTCTATGTATGGAATAGATGCATTCAATAAATGAAAAAAATACACATGAGATACATGAAGTGTAATCATGGGGCATGAATTTCAGAAGAAAATTAAGTACACTCAAGCATACACACAAATACAAAACATGAAGCATTCATTTGAATATACATAAAGCATGAAATGATCATACATAAAGAACATAGGCATAAGAATGCTCAAAGATACACTCACAAATACAAATGAATACATATAAGGTATGAATTACGCAAACACAAAGTATACATTCAAGAACGAAATATTCATGTCTTAGTGTACATCACTCATGAAGTGGGCAAGTAAGATGTTAAGAAGGTCCATATATACCATGAAACAAAACACCATAATATAGGTAAAGCATAAAGTTAATATAAATGAAGCATGTATCTAAATACACAAAGAGTAGAGGAATTTAATGAAGACATGAATACATAAATCATGATTCATACATGCTAATATATGTGAGACATATAAAGCATGAAATATAAATTTCACAAAGCATAAATCATACACATAAATACATGTAAAACATGAATACGTGCAAGACAACCATGAATACAAATGGAAACACAAGCTACAAGTAATACACCTGATTACACTTGAATAAATATAAGTCACAATGTATGCACGGCGTCGCAGAGTATACCAACCCATAGAGTATACACTCAGATACATTGTCATGAGGTATAGTCTTGAATACAAAGTCACCAAGTGTAAACATACAAAGTCATAGAGCATACACTCGAACACATATACAAGTCATACAATATACACTCAAATACAATCACAAGTCATAAAGTATACACTCAAATTCAAATACAATCATAGAGTATACACTCAAATACAAATACAATCACAAGTCATAAAGTATACACTCAAATGAAGTATATTGTTAGACAATTGGGAAGGGGGATTTAGTGCATACCATACTACACCGTGGACTTGTCCACCCCCCCAAGGTCATCAAGTATATACATGAGTATGAAGTAGACACGTGAATACACATAATACACAAGTAGTCACACGAACATATGTTACAAATCATACATACAAGTCACAAATTAAACTTTGAATACACTTGAATACACATAAATTATCTCAAAGTATATACTTGAATATATGTAAGGCACATGTATTGTCCCAAACACACCTTGCTGAAGTTATTGGTCTTCTCAATCATAGGTATGGTCGAATAGGATGGATGCAATGGGATGCCTGTAGAGTGCTCCCTCCAAGCCCAAGAGTGGATACGACATGCCCTCTTGGCCCAACAATGGCAAATCGCCAATCATCATTGTGGGTGGAGTACTTAGGAAAGTCTCTAGCACTTGCTATCCCCTTCTACACCTCCTATTTCCCCATCTCCCACTATGATGGAAAGTTCCTCAAGTTGATCCAACCATGCGATAGTTTGGAGGGAGGATTTCCATAGGAGTCCCGTAGATGCTCTCTCTAAGCCCAAAAGTGGGTAAGGAAATCCCTCTTGGACGAACAATGGCAGACCACCAATCATCATTGTGGGTGGGCTACTTAGAGGAGAAATCTAGCACCTGGTCAACCTATTGGTTCCATCCCTCAACCAACCACATGATTGTTTGGTGATACAAACAACTACATCTAATGATTATCGTACTAGAAAATTACCCACAATTATACCATACTATGGGGAGTTATGAATTCATCAAGATATTAAGAGTTCAATGTAAATAATTTATTTACCATATGAATGTATATGCAACAACCCCTGATGATATTCAATGTTTATATTTATATATTTATCAATTACCAATTCCCAATATATTTATCAATCATTAATATTTGCATTCATAACATATTTAACAAATATTATTTTCTAATTATATAAAGGTATTTATGATTGCTGATTTAGAGCTATGAGAGTACACACCTAGTACTTACCACTTTGATCTGCATAGACCTCTTATTTTCCCAACCAACAATGCTGCCTTATTATTCTATGTTTCAATAGGATGATAAATCATAATTGTCTTCAATATTTCTGGGGGTGTAGAGATGTAATTAGCCTTTCTTTTCTAGCCTTCCACGGTTTTTTTATGTGGTTATCACACACAATACTGGTTTCCTTAAATCAAAATGTGTTTCTATATGTTTATAGAATATACCTTTGTCGTTGGTAAGTTTGCATACATTATTTTCACAAGATGGTAGGAAAGTTGCTCTGATACCACTATAATGTCCCCTTTTGGGAATGAATTAAATATCTTGAAATCCTTAATATCCAAATGACAAATGTAGCCTCCCTAGCAAAATCTGAGCTTTATTTTATGTTTACTGCCTTGGACATTTCGTCAAACAATTTTCATGTAACCTGTCATTTGTTGTTTCTTTGTGTTTGATGTAAAAGATGATAGCATGCACTTAAAAGATTCAAACAAAAATGTTCTAAGCCACTAAAATGAAGCTAGAGATGCAACACAATGATTTCCAATGCAAGTAAGTGACTGAGTTCTGTGTAATCAAGCATTTACAACAAGTAAGCATTTTGTCAAACATTCAGTCATCAAACTCCCAATATTCAATGTATTGACTTCAGACCAAATGTAATGTCCCTAGGTCCGAATCACTCGTTTTTCGATTTATTCCTTATTGGGTTTACACAAATAGTCAACGAATAATTATCAGACTAAACTAAGTTTCCAAAATAGCATAAACTCTATCTTAAATATTAATGTATCCATTATTAATCAGCTAGATCTAATTTATAAATTGAATTCATGCCTTTGAACTAAATAAGATGCCAAACCTCTTTAGTTTGTTGTTTCTAAATTTATCTCTTTATACATGCAATTTCAGTATAGATGCTTTACCTTATTTTTGCTCATTGCCCATGCTTCCTTTATGATTTGATCATAGGCTCTCAAAGAGCTCTATAAATCTGATACTCAAATTATATGATTGCAAATTCTATTTCATAAATCCCACACTCCTATTCTACACCTCTAACTATCTTTTTATATATTCCTTCTCTCACACTAAGGACACGTCCTTTGGAAAGGTGATGGCCTATCGAGATCTTTTGATATATTCCTTCTCCCACACTAAGGACACCTCCTTTGGAAAGGTGATGGCCTATCGAGATGAATTTTCTTATTTATTGTTTTCCAACTAACTTTTAATTATAATTACTATCTTATGAATAATTTTTACTAACTTATAATAATCGATGGCTCCAAACATAGTTTTTGTTCTAAGAATAATCTTCAACGATATTCTATGCAACGTCAATCCACCATAAGTAACAACCACCTATGAGAGAGATTATGGCATCGCTTAAACTTGTGTATGTATCTCCCGCATATGATATTATTAGGTTACTCCATATAAGTATATATTCCTTCCTTTTCCCTCCCCATTTGTAATAGGACACGATAATCAATTTCAGAAGATCCCGTTGAATTATTTAATATGCTCTGATGTTGAGCAAGGAAAGTGATTCAATTATTAAAGAATCCAATATAATCTTTGCCTAAAGTTGACGACCATATGGAGTCAAATTTATAAATTGAATTGCATTGTAGATACTTCCGCGATGGCCATGGAGACCAACACAGTGGACGATAGTTGGACAATGATAAGAGATGGCTTTAGAGTGCTCATAATATATTTCCTGATATATATATATATATAATGATAATGAATCCTTCTGTCATAACAGGCCTCAATAATATTTTATATACGTATTCCTTCACAAGGAAGGACACGTCCCTTAGAAAAGCTATGACTACCTGAATGACAAGACTCTCTATTAATTAATGCCTATTGATTAGTATATTTTATGTCTATTTTTTAATATTCATAATTATAATATTATTATATGCTTCTTAGCTATAAATTGATTTAATATTTTATCTTAATTTTATATATTTTTAGTGTTTATTATTTTATATTAATTTGTTAATGATTTTTCTTATGAATATTCCAATATCCACTATATTTGTTATTTATTATAATATTATTTTATGTTTATATTTTATATTTATTTAATATCCATTATATGATAATGATTGTATTATTATTTTAATAATTATAACGTTATTTATAATTATAATATTGTTTTTTTTAACAATTATAACTATAATGCCATCAAATGGTTAATAATTTTAGATATGCTTCTGTTGTCTTAATGGCACAATTTCAGTGACATGACAAAAGATATTTGGATTCTTCATCCTCACCATCAGATCATGCAGAGAAGAAGTATGTTGTAGCTACATCCGATGGTTGTGCATTTTGGGTACCTAAGGGTGCTCATTCTATGGAAATGAAGCTTCTTGCAGAGAAGACAATCTTATGGCACCAACGACTTGGTCACATTAGTGAGAAGGGTCTTAGAACCCTGAAAAAATAAGAGCTTTTTTGAAGGCCTTGATGATTGTGTGAGATGAGGAAATGTCAATGAGGGTCAATTACACTTGATTCATGATGAATCAAAGCATAACTTCACCAAATAAACCTACATCTACAAACAAGATCATTCAAATTGGAAAAATCTAAACTAAGCATTTTACTGAAATTGAAAGCTACAAACTAAGAAAATAGTTAAATTCCCAATCTAACCCATTTGAAACTTATCCTATTTTGGAATGGTGTCATGTTGATGTGAAACAATGACCCTTTCCCAATCCTGTGATTAGTGATCCAATTTCAGTTGATTTTATGAAAGATAATCGATGAAACCATTTTGATTGATGTACAAAAACCTAGTTTATGCTAAAATAAACATGATGCAAGCTAAGTTACCATGATTTTATGCTAAAAATGCACTGATTACACTATTGCTAAGCTAATCTAAGCCAATTCTAAGCTAAAAGATGAAAACCCTAATTTATAAACTAGCTAGGATGGATGCATGGAAGCCATTAATGGATGTTCTAAACTATTATGCAATTAAAATTAACTAAGATAAGCTAAAAATTGAGTGAAATATGAGTGTGAGTGCATATGAATTCAATAACATGACTTTGCAATTGAAAGATGGATCCCTTTGTCTCCAAATAGTGACCTATTTAGAGGAGAGCAAATGAGGAATGAAGGGTGAAGATTAAAAAGATTAATCAGCGGTCCAAGATGAAGGAGATGAGAGGCATGGATCATGGATTATCATCAACGGATGAGAATGCATGATGGGATTTTAATCAAGGATTCACACTTGCCTCAAACAAACACACTTTTGACCTACTCACACAGGTCAAAGGTGACTTGTTCAAAAGGTTGAAGGTTAAAACTTGGTTAAGAGGCCAAGTGAAAATATCCCTTTTTCAAATGATGGAGGAATACGAATATTTCTTAGAATATTCCTTTGGGTGAGGAAAAAGGAAATTTGAAAATTAAAACAAAGTTTTAATTGTGCAAAAAAAGGATAAGGAATATTCCATGGGAATATTTCCTTTGCTTAGAGGAAAGTTAGTTTAATTGCCAATTAAACAAGATTTAGTCATGTAATTAGGGGATTAGAAGAATTAAAGTGTTTATTCATTAAATTAAATGATTTAATGAATGGGGGGAGATGAAATGATATTTAATTAAATAAGATGACTTAGGGAATTAATTTAAACATTTTGATGTATTTAATTTTAATGAGATGAAATGTTAGCATGAAAGGGGATGAATTAACCCAATTAAATTAATTAGGAAAATGTATGAAAATGATGCAATTAATTAAATTAGCTTGGTTAATTTAATTAATGAAGTGAAAAGAGGATGGATTAAAGAGGAAATGATGTTAGTAAACCTGTTTTGAGTGTATGATATTGATTAGGACATTTTTCAGTGTTTATAGATTGTAATCTCGAGTTTGAATTTTGCGAACATTTGTATATGGAAAACAACACCGTGTTTCTTTTTACTCTAGTTCTCACAAGTCTTGTGGGGTTTGGACTATGTTCATTCAGATGTTTTTGGTCCTGTAAATGTTCCTTCATTATCAAAATATGTATATTTTGTTTCTTTCATAGATGATTACAGTAGAAGGACATTCGTTTATTTTCTTAGAAGTAAAGCTGAAGTCTTTAGTCAGTTTAAGGAGTTTTAAGAATTGGTAGAAAATCAGACTACTAGAAGATTAAGTGTTTGAGGACTGATAATGGTGGTAAGTTTTGTTTCATAGAGTTTGACAAGTTCTGTAAAGAGCACTAGATTGAGAGACATGAAACTACTCCCTACAGTCCATAGCAAAATGGAGTTGCAGAGAGGATGAAAAGAACGTTGATGGAGAGGGTTAGGAGTATGTTGAGTGGTGCTAGCCTTGAACAAAATTTTTGGGCTAAAGTGGTAGCCATTACATGTTATTCGATCAATAGATCTCCTATATCAATGCTTGTTGGAAATACACCCATGGAGGCATGGTTTGGTAAAAAGCTTTTGATGAGACATCTCAAATTATTTACTTGTGAAGCTTACACTCATGTTCTGATTGAGAAGAGGTCAAAGTTGGAGAACAAGGTTGTTAAGTGTATCTTTATCGACTAATGATTCGGTGTGAAAGGGTACAAGCTTTGGGATCCATAAGCTCATAAGGTTCTCTATAGTAGAAGTGTGATTTTTAGAGAGATGAAACCTTCCACTATTGAGTTGTAGCCAGAAAAAGAGGAGAAACAGAATAATGAGGTAATTTAGACTCCACCTACTCTAAAGAAAGAAGAACTTCGTACTCCTATTGGACTTGATGATGAGGAGAGATCAAGTTACAACTTTGAAAGTTCTAAAAAAGAAGGAGAACCTCAACCTCGGCCTTTGAGGAGGTCTACACAAGTTAGGAGACAATTGGAAAGGTTTTGTTATTCATTATTGGATTCCAGTTGCATTTTTTCTTTGATTACTAACATTGATGAGCCTAGGATAGTTAGAGAGGAATTGGGTATGAGTGATTCATATTCCTAGATGCAAGCCATGGACGAGGAGATGGCTTCATTAAAGAAAAACAAAACTTGGGATCTTGTACCTTTTCCTATTGGACGTAAACCTTTTGGTTGTAAGTGGGTTTTCAAGAAAAAATGTGGTCCTAATGGCAGTGTTGAGAAGTATAAGGCACGGTTGGTCGCTAAGGGATTTTCTCAAGTGGAGGGAATTGATTATGGGTAGATATTCTCTCCTGTAGTGAAGCTGACATCTATCTAGCTTATGTTGTCATTTGCAACAACATATGACTTAGAAGTGGAAAAAATGGATGTGAAGACAACATTCCTTCATGATGACTTGGAGGAAGATATTTAGATGTCACAACCAGAACATTTCATTGAAAAGGGTAAAGAAAATTTGGTTTGCAAACTGAAGAAGTATCTTTATGGTTTGAAACAGTCTCCTAGAATGTGGTATCATAAGTTTGATACCTATGTGTTGTCATTGAGATTTCAAAGATCTAAATCTGAACATTGTGTATACTTCAAAACTAATAATGGTCGCATTCTCATTATTTTCCTCTACGTAGATGATATGTTGTTTATTGGGAATGGTAAAAGTATGATTTCAGATTTAAAGTTTCAATTGTCAACACAATTTGAGATGAAAGACCTAGATGCAGCTAGGTACATTCTGGGAATAGAAATCACGAGAGATAGATCTAACATAAAGCTTTGGTTAAGCCAAAGTAAGTATGTGAATTCGGTGTTGGAGAGATTCAACATGGTAGATTGCAGACAGTTAGTTGTTTCTATGACGCAGGGGATGAAGATTTTTATGAATGATTATCCAAAATCTCCTACTGAGATGGAGGACATGACCAAAGTACCATATGCAAGTGCATTTGGCAGTCAGATGTATGCGATGGTGTGTATAAAACCAGACATTGCCTAAGTAGTGGGAGTCCTTAGCCAGTTTAGGGCTAATCGTGGATGGGTGCATTGGGATGCGGTTAAGAGAGTGTTCAAATATCTATGAGGCACTTCTTAGTATGCCTTGTGTTTTCATGGTTATCCTACTGGACCTCAGCATTCTGTGAGCAGTCAAGGATATGTGGATTTGGATTGGGTAGGTGACATTGACAACAAAAGATCCACTAGTGGTTACATGTTTATGATGTTTGGTGGTGCTATCAGTTGGATGGGTAAGCGACAGGTTGTAGTCGCATTATCCACGACAGAGGCAGAGTATATGGCAGGAAATCATGCTTGTAAGGAATCTATTTGGCTTAAGAGATTGTGTTTTGAAATTGGTTTAGATGCAATACAAATTATTGTTTGTTGTGATAGTCAAAGTGCGATTTGTCTAGCAAAGAATCCTACCTTCCATGCGATAACAAAGAACATCGATGTTCAATATCATTTTGTTTGAGATATGGTAGAATATGGAAAGGTGAATTTGGAGAAGGTTGACACTTTGGTGAATGTTGTAGATGCACCTACAAAACCAGTGAGCACAGAGAAGTTCAGATGGTGTTCTGATTCCATGGGTCATGGGGCCTTAAGCAAATGATTCCATATGACTTTGGGTAGGTCTTCGACAAGTGGGAGAATGTTGGGATTAAGGTGTCTCAACCTTATAGTCCTAATATTTATTTAATTGATGTATTATTGTATTTATTTGTATTATTTAATTACCTATGGTGTCATGTCACAAATTGGGACCCACTGGCTGAGTGGCATCCCTATTGGAGGTGACTGGATGACACTTAATCATCCCAAGTGGACATAGGTGTCCCACTTTGGAATCTTTGAACTATGATAGATTCTATGACTTGTCATAAGGAATCTTCATGCATGGGTGAAAGTTGGTGCCCAAGTTGGATTATGACAGGTTGTAAGAGAATCGGTATTCTTGGTCAGTTATGATAGATTCTCTTACAATTGTAAGTGTTGTCGGCTATGAAAGATTCTATGGCAGCTGTAAGATGTGTAAGGTATATGTCATAAGCTATTTTTAGTATATTCTAGGCACCCAAGCTTGAGGAAGGAATATTTACATGTTTGACAATTGTAAGGGGTGCAAGGGAATATATTACATGTGTCTAAATGCATGTCTATGGCATGGAAGATTGTTCCATGTGGATTTGGACACCCCTCTCCTTCTAGATGCTTCTTGAAGCTTGTATCACTCTATATATTGAGATTCTTGCATTGTAGAATGATAGTTTTTATTTTGCAGGTAACAAAGTGTTGTTGGGTTAACTCTAGAATAGGTGTTTGTGATGAAGCACTTGTGTAGAAGCTTTGTACTTGGGCTGTATTGTAACTCCTATTTGAAGTAATATAGAAGTATTATGCTTTTGGAGGGTGGGGTTTTTACCTGAAAGGGTTTTCCCCACATATATTTGGTGTATGTTGCTTTTTGTGTACTTGTTCTATTTCGTTTATCTTGTGTTTCTCATTATTGTAACATAATAAGGTGTTAAATTGAAATTTTGTAACTCTCCCCTACTTAGATTAGTGTAGGAAGTTGTTTCCACTCATCTGACTTCCTTTTAGTTGGTATCAAAGCCTGGCCAGCCTTGGTTCCTTTGTTGGGTTAGAAGGGTTTTTTGAGCCGATCCTTGTTTTAGTGGAAGTTTTGTAGAAGTGTATTTCGTGACCTTGTTGCAGGAAAGAGATGGTAGGTACATATGGCAGGATTGAGATGGATAAATTTAAAAACGATAATTTTAAACTTTGGAAGTCCAAAATGGAAGACATGCTCATAGATCCTAATCTATGACTTGCAATTTTTGGAACTATGCCATCTGGCATGAAACAAGAGGATTGGGATCTCATGGGTAGGAAAGCCAAGGGTCTTATTAGAATTTTTTTAGGTGATTATGTCCTCTTGAATTTCCATGAAGAGAAAACTTCTGCTTCTCTATGGAAGAAGCTTGGTGATGTCTATCAGAATAAATCCCTGGTAAAAATATTTTCTTGAGAAAGAAGATATATTCTATGAAAATGGAAGATGGAGGATTTGTGGAAGATCATCTAAAATATTTTAACATGTTGGTTGCACAACTAGGTTCCATTGGAGACAAGATTGATGAACAAGACTGTTGCATGCTCCTTTTATGTTCATTTCCAGACTATTGGGATCACCTGGTAATGGCTATTGAAAGCACTACTTCCACCTTCAAGATGGATGAGTTTTTTGCTTCATTATTATATGAAGAGATGCAAAGGAAGTCTTCTAAGATGGCCAAGGAGGCCCTTGCAGTTCATGGCAGACCAAAGGAGAGGTAAAAAGAAATACAGGAAATCTAATTCAAAGTCTCCAAGGAGATCTAAGTCTCCTAGTAAGAAGTCCAAGGCAAAATGTTGGAACTGTGGGGAAACTGGTCACATTCAGAAAGATTGCAAGAAGGAGGAGAAGAAGAAAAGCAAGTCTTTCTCTGATTCTAAATCCAAGAAATCATCCCAAGATGATGTAGAAGCACTTATTGCAGCGTTGGCAACACATGCATCAGATGATGTGTAGTTGATAGATTTAGATGCAACCTTTCACATGAATTCTTATAGAGATTAGTTCTAAAAGTATGATGAGTACAATGGCAGAGAGGTGTACCTGGGTGATGCCTCTCACTTGAATATTGTTGGCTGTGGAAGAGTTAAAATGAAATTTCCTGATGGAAGAGTGAAGGGGATTGACTGTGTCTTGCATATCTCGGGTCTGGCATGAAACCTTCTTTCTATAAGTAAAATGAATGATTCAAGAGTGCAAGTTGTTTTCTCTGGTGGAGGATGTAAGATGAATAAATGGGCTATGGTGTTGGCTAAGGGTGTTCGTATTGACATTTTGTTTCAGCTTGATGAATGCACTATAAAGTACAATAGTTCTTCTAATGTACCAAAGAAGGGATATTTGGATTCTTCATCCTCACCATCAAATCATGCAAAGAAGAAGCATGTTGTAGCTACATCTGATGGACATACATTTTGGGTACCTAAGGGTGCTCATTCCATGGAACTGAAGCTTCTTGTAGAGAAGACAATGGTATTGCACCAATAAATTGGTCACATTGGTGAGAAGGGTCTTAGAACCCTAAAAAAAAAAGATCCTTGTTGAAGGCCTTGATGATTGTAATCTCGAGTTTGACTTTTGCAAACATTATGTATGCGGAAAACAACACCGTGTTTCTTTTTACTCTAGTTCTCACAAGCCTTGTGGGGTTTTGGACTATGTTCATTCAGATGTTTTTGGTCCTGTAAATGTTCCTTTGTTATCAAAATTTGTATATTTTTTTTCTTTCATAGATGATTATAGTAGGACATTCATTTATTTTCTTAGAAGTAAAGCTGAAGTATTTAGCCAGTTTAAGGAGTTTAAATCCTTGATAGAAAATTAGACTAGCAAAGAGATTAAGTTTTTGAGGATTGATAATGGTGGTGAGTTTTGTTTTGTAGATTTTGAAAAGTTCTATAAAGAGCATGGGATTGAGAGACATAAAACTACTCCCTACACTCCACAACAAAATAGAGTTGCAGAGAGGATGAAAAAATAGTTGATGGAGAGGGCTAACAGTATGTTGAGTGGTGCTATCCTTGAACATAAGTTTTGGGCTGAAGTGGTAGCCACTACATGTTATTTGATCAATATATCTCCTACATCAGTGCTTTTTGGAAAGACATCCACGGAGGTGTAGTCTGGTAAAACTCCTTCGATGAGACATATTAGAGTATTTGGTTGTGAAGCTTATGCTCATGTTCGGATTGAGAAGAGGTCAAATTTCAAGTTGTAAGAGCTCTGCCAAAGATTACAAAACCTATCAATTTTGTCTATAAAGAATGCCAAATTGGAAGGAAATCAAGCAGAAGCTTCAAATTCAAAGAATAATCTACTACCAGAATATTGGAATTAGTGCATATAGATCTTTGTGGTCCTACAAGAGTAAGAAGTCTTGAAGGTGACAAGTATTTCATGCTATTAATTGATGATTATTCTAGAATGACATGGGCTACTTTTCTCAAAGAAAAATTAGAAGCTCTAGAAAGGTTTAAAGCATTCAAAGTTATGGTTGAGAATGAAATGGATATGAAAATAAAATGTTTGAGGTATGACAAAAGTGGATAGTTCACATCCAATGAGTTTAACATCTTTTGTGAGAATCATGACATAAAGAGGCACTTGTCTTCCCCTAGGACTCCTTAGCAAAATGAAGTGGTTGAAAGAAAGAATAGGACTGTTCAAGAAGCTACAAGAACAATGATGAAAGAGGAAAATCTACTGGAATTCTACTAGAGAGAAAAAAATCATACTATTTTTTATATACTTAACATCATTCAAGAAAGAGAAAACAACACAAAGACTCCCTATGAGCTATGGTATGGAAGGATTCCTATTTTCAAGTACTTCAAAGTGTTTGGAAGGAAATTTTATATCATAAGAGATGAAGACAACTTAGAAAAGTTTGATGCAAGGTCTGATGAAGGTTATCTTCCTTTGATATTCTACTAGAAACAAAGATTACCGGTGCTATAAAAAGAGATTGAGAATGATTGTTGAGAGTGCAAGTGTCAAGGTTGATGAAGGTTTGCAAAATAATTCAATGATGATAGACGGATATGAATCAAATGAGTCTTATTGCAAAGAAGAAGAAAAAATTGAAGAGGAAGAAGCTCCAAAATGGACTCCTAAAACCCCTAAGTATGCAAAAGAATCATTTTAAAGATCAGATCATTGGAGATAAGAACAAAGGTGTACTAAAAATAAGGAACGATGTTGAAGAATAGGTAAATCTATGTTTAATTTTTGAATTTGAACCTAAAATAGTGATTGAGGCATGCAAAGATGAATATTGGATCAAGGAAATCGAAGAACTGTTGCAGATTGAGAAGAACTAGACTTGGGAACTTGTCCCAAGACCAAAAAACAAGAATGTGATTGGAACTAAGTGGGTATTAAAAAAAAAACTAAATGGGAATGAAAAAGTAATAAGAAATAAGGAAATCCTTGTGTGTAAAGGCTACTCACAAGTTGAAGGAATAAATTTTGAGGAGACATTTGATCCAGTGGCAAGAATGGAAGTTATTAGGATGTTTTTGGATTTTGCAGCACATAAGGATTTCAAAGTCTATCAAATGGATGCGAAGTCTTCTTTCTTGAATGGATAATTGGAAGAAGAGATATACATAGAACAATCAGAAGGATTTTAATTATCAGAAAAACCATATATGGCCTACAGATTGAAGAAAACATTATATGGATTGAAGCAAGCTCCTAGAGCTTGGTATGCAAGGTTGGATAAGTATTTTTTATAAAAATGATTCAAGAAAGGTACCACATATAGAAATATTTACTTTAAAATTGAAAAATATCAAATCTTGATTGTGGTTGTATATGCTGATGACATAATATTTTGAGGCAATGAAGATATGTGCAAAAATTTTGTAGAGGAAATGCAGAAAGAGTTTGAAATGTTTATGTTTAGGGAGATGAATTTGTTCCTTGGATTACAATAAATAAAAAGGATAAAGGTATTTTCATTTCACAATAAAATTATGTCAAGAAAATGTTGAAGCAATTTGGAAAGGAAGATTCTAAACCGACGTGTACTCTTGTGGTTACTGGTTGCAAGTTTAGCAAGAATTATGAATCTCCTAATGTTGATCAGAGCAAGAATAGGTCAATGATTGTTGGACCGCTATATCTAACTGCTACTAGACCATATATTATGCATGAAGTTTGTCTTGTGGCTAGATTTCAAGATCCTAGAGAGTCACATGTTGCAATAGTGAAGAGGATATTTAGATACTTGAAGGGAACTTCAAATCATGGCTTGTGGTATCCAAAGGATACTAGTTTTACTCTAAGTGCTTACATAGATGTAGATTGGGTTGGTTGTGTGGATTCTAGGAAAAGTACAAGTAGTGGTGCATTCTTTCTTGGATACATATTGGTGTCATGGCTAAGCAAGAAATAAGATTCAATGTCTTTATCTACTATAGAGGAAAAATAAATTACAACATCTTGTTGCACACAAGTGTTGTGGATAAGGAAAACATTAAAGGATATTAGAGTAGTGTATGATGAACCAATTTCTATCTTCTGTGATAATACAAGTGCTATCAATATTTCAAAGAATCTAGTAATGCATTCAAGGACAAAACATATTTCAATTTGTTATCACTTTCTGAGAGAGAAGGTTGTAGAGAGTGAAGTTAAGCTTGAGTATATACCTACAAAGGATCGGGTTGTTGCTATATTCACTAAGGCTCTTCCTAAGGATATATATGAGTATCTCTGGGAGAATTTTGGGTTATTACCCTTCCTTCTTTGAACTAGATGCAAAAGAAGATGCATTAGTCTAGTGGATTTCAAGATCCATTCTTTTATTTGGACTGATGTTGGTGGCTACCTCTTAGGGGGAGTAGGTAGTGACATTGTTGGTTGTTGCAGTAAGTGGGAGTAAGTGTTGTCATTATGCAATGGTTACTAATTGGTGCAATATGGTGTGAGATCCTAAGGGGGAGTAGACTGAGCATTGAAGGAAAGAAAGTTGTAGAGAAGTTGTGAAAATGATAAATGATGTCAAAGGGGGAAACATCAGTGATACAAATCTTACATCCTTTTCCATTGACGTCAAAGGGAGAGGGAGTGATATAAAAAAAAGACAGTTAAGGGAGAGAGAAAGAAGATAGTTAAGGGGGAAAGAATAATGATGCATGTAAAAAGAAAAAGATATGTTGAAAGGGGGAGAGTGAGTAATGAGAAAGAGAAAAGGAAATAGGTATGAAGAATTTTTTTTGTGTCTTTGATGGTTTTTCACATCATGTGTTGCCATCAATGATAAAGGGGGAGATTGTTGCAAGTATGAATGGCTAGTTTTTTCATTGATGTCAACAAGCTTGTGTTGTCATTGATGAGTAGAATTTTTTTGCAAGAGTATGTTTATGTTATCCATTCTTTGATTAGTTGTATTTTGTTGTCATTAGTAAGCTACTAATGTCAACCTCTAGTGTTGCTTTGATAAGCCTATGTCTATGGATATATGGTTAATTTTCTATGTTGGAGTTGGATTGGTGGTGATGAGGAAATACTGAATATGATAAGAATGTGTCTCTGATTCTTGGTTTCCAAGTGCTTTTGAGAAAAAATGATAAAAAGTGGACACTATGTACTGCAACATTATTTTGGGTTGCAGAGTAGTGTTCTGGTCTTGCTCCACATTTCTTCTAGGTTGAAGATATTCTTGTACATTTTATATATGTTGATCATAGGTGTTCATAGGTGTATTTAGAATTTGGTGTGTTGTATCATTGTACAAAAGAAGTTGTGTTCGCCAATGTGTGAACAACATATTGCAAATGTGTCCAAGAGAAATATGTTTGATCTACATTTCTCCACAATTTGGTTTCAGGTCTTACAGATATGAAGGGGTGTTGACAATGTTGGTATATTTCTTTAGTCGAGGTTATTTGAGGTTTAGTGCTTCAAAAGTCAGTTTCTTAAGTTGTAGTATATGATAGAGTCGTTTGAGTGTATTGGGTGTGTACATTTCTTAGGTGGAACTTGTTGCAAAGGAGTTTGTTGGATTTCAGGGTGTTTATGGAATATTCTAGGTTATTTTCAAGTGACATTTGTTGTCCACAAGGTGTTGTTGAATCAAAGAAGCATGTACTTAAAAGTTTGATGGTGTTTACATGGGTAACGACGAACCTTGGTGTTTACACTAATTGCGGTGGATATTTATTATTTGTAGAAGCATGTTGTAGTGTGGTGTTATATATTTTGGTCCAAAATAAGGAATGGTATGGTTTTCTTTCACTTCTATCCACCACAGAAGTGTTTTGGTGCCGACCTAATTTGAATTTGCATGGTTGATGTTCTTAGCTAACCTTGGAGAATGGTTTCAAAGTTGAAGATGGTATAAATAAGAGTTGAGTTATTGAGGGATGAAGAGATAGACAGGATAGATGTGAATGATGTGAATTTTAGAGTGTTAGAGTGTGAATTTGGAAAGTGCAATGTGAGCTTTCATGTGTTAGATTGCTGGATGCAGTGAGCAAAAGGTGTCTACAAATCGTCAATCAAGTTGCGAAGATGTTGGTGATATTGTGGTGGAATTATTTGTTGCATTGAGATAGATTTCTCTATGTAACATTCCTTTCTATCTTCTTTTCTATTCTGGCAGTGAGCCCTTCGACAATGAGCCCTATTGTATTCATTGTTGATATTACTTTATATTATGAGCTAATCCCCTTCGTGGTTTTTCCCATCTTGGGTTTTCCACATAAATTTAGTGTTTCTATTATTTTCCTTTCATGCTAAATCATTATAATAGATTAAGGGTTAATTGTATTAATATGGATCTAAATATGTATGAGGGTTTTAAATTTTTAAGGTACAACTTATTCACCCCCCTCTCAGCTATCTTGTGCATTCAGCACACGTATCACATGCCATGAAAAAGGTAGAATATTTTTAAAAATTCATGAATCCAACATCATTTAGTCTAGTCCAAGGATAAGACCAGAATATATGCTAAATAGTTTTTAAATAACCATATAAAGGATGATTTGGCACTAGGACACCTAAGTGAGCTTTTTGAGATCATATTGGGATATAGTAATAGAGATGACACTAGGCAAATAAAAAATGGTTAGGTTTACCTAGAGTGGACCAATTTTTTTGAGACCCATGCCTCCAATAAGAGGTAGAATATTGAATATTTTTCCTCACATTAATATTTTTAACTATAGGCAAGTGAAGAGAAAGCCAATAAAACCCTTTATATGGTTATTTAAGTCCTAAAAAGAGTTTTTGGAAACCATTCTTTCCTTTCAACCATGATTTTATATAGTGGATTCCCATGTATCATGAACCTTTTAAGAGGGAATTGAATCCAAAATAATTTTATAATACTCCATATCTCAATTACCATGCTTAAATTTATATTTAATATTTGGCCAAGAAAGGCAAGTCCTAGTATTTCTAAAAAAAGATCATAAATACTCCAAACCTAACATTTGTAGAGCATTAAGGCATAGACCCAAGGAGCTTTAGAAAGGGTTTTATCTTATAAAATAATCATAGAATACCACCATTAGGAATGGTGGTTGATGGATACCCCAATTTTAAAGCTACTCCCATTCCAAATGAGCCATAATTTGATAACTTTGTTGACATGTTGGATGCTCTTGGAAACAATTTTCCTTTAGTGATAATAAATTTCTATAATCCATGAAGAATATTGCTCCTTGATCTCTCTATTACATACTAATGATGGATCATGGAGTGTGATCCAAAACATTGATATAAAAACTACTTACACAATCAAAGCTAGAAGCATTTCAACAATAATTTTTCCTTGAATTTGTGTTGGTTCCTTCACGATGAGGATTGAATGAAATATAATACTTGAAAAAATAATTCTAGGCTTCCTAGTCCTCCAAGGAATTATTGATCCATTCAACACACAAAACTAACCCATTTCTATAAGTATCATTAAGACAAAGGTCACCAAAGTCCCATGGAGGTAGTATAATTCCAAGAAAACCTAGTGAAATTATTTATTATGCTTTGTCAAGGACCAAAGAAAATCCTTGAGGAGCTACCCCAAATTCTAGTAAGAGGCCTTGAAAAGGGTTTAGTTGTATGAGTGATATACATGTGTGGTAGTGAGCACCTTAGATAAAATACAAAATTTATTAGAAAGGGAAAGGGGGATGGAAATCCAATAATGAATCTTATTTTCAATGTGAAAAATAATGTCTTTCCACAAGGCATAGGAAGATTGAAAAGTATAGGGAATACTAAGAAAATAAAATATCTCCCCATGATTGAATCATTTCCAACCAATTTTTTTAAGCCATGCTAGTCTAGGGAGAAAATCATAGAAATTGCATTGAGTTTTTTTTCTTTTGGATACTAGAACCAAAACTAAGACAAAATATGTTAAAATAGTGCAAGGCGTGATTGACATTATTTGGTTCTTGAACAACAGTTAGGAAAAAATCATCAATAAAATTGCCATTAACAAGATAGGAGGAAGAGTTAGGAAGGTAAATAACCTTGAACCTTTGTAGAGAGATAGCTTTGGATAATAAGTAGACAAAACCTTCTACAACCAAAAAATAGAGTGTCGGTGCTAGAGGGAAACCTTACCTAGTGAAGTAAAAAATACAAAATGAGGAGGATTGCTAGCCATTGATAATAAGGAAGGAAAGTGAATTAGTAAATATAATTTTAATTGACTAGATGAAATTTGGACCAAAACCTAGTGCTTGAAGCATGGCTAGAATGAAAGGTCATTCAGTGTAGTTAGAAGCTTTAGAGAAATCAATTTTGATATAGAGATCTTGTTGTTGAGAATGGTGATCCAAATCCATATCTTCCCAAACAATAATAATATTATCAAGGAATGTAACAACCTTTTATACAAATATTTTTCTTTGGTTGGATGATAAGTGGAAGTAGATGTTGAATGTGGAGTACAATATCTTTGGCTATGATCTTGTAGGATATATTGGAGAGGGCGATTAACTACCAATTTCATCTTCTTAATCACCAACATTAGGTATGAATATGTTTTTTATTTTATTTATGAGAGATACTAGGGATATAGTAGTATAGGATTTATTATAGACCTATAAAATTTTAGGGTCAATTGTGTCTCATATAATTTTATAGAATTCACAAGGGAATCCATTATAGTCAAGGGCCTTGTCATTGGTTTTGAAGAAAAAATCCTCTCAAACACTCACCAAGGATAGCCATTGATCACAAAAGGCCCACTATGAAGTAGAGATATTGGTGGGAACAAAACTCATACATTAATGAAGATCATGATGTAAATCATGGAAGAGAGCTTGAGCTTGGAAATCTATTGGTAATAGCAAATAAAGGCTTGAACAATGATGATAAGTGCAAAGATATTTTAGTTAAATTCTTTGATACACTTTATTTTTTAAGAATACTGACAAGATCAAAGGGATTTAAATAATTATTTATGATTTGTATCCCCAATTTTGAGCTAATGAACATGAGACTTCAACTAAAAGCCTTGAGTTGTATACATATTTGCAATTTAATTCTGTTAGTATAATTAAGCAATATATATTTGTAGGAAAGAAGACACAGGTAATTCTTCTAACTTAGTGGTGGTGCAAGGGAGCTCTCTGGTGGTGATCTTGTATGATTAGTAGTGAAAAGTTCCAACTGTTGCTCATAGATCAAGAGAAAATGAACCATATGTTTTACTGCATCATTCTAATATTAAATTCACCCAACCCTAGGGGCTAGGGATGTCTTGAGGTTCTATATGTCCAAGATATGTACTATTATGGTTGATGGTTTAGCAATGACATGTTCAAGAATAATTGTAGATCTTAGGAATCTGGGGCCTTGAAATTTCCATTAAATGCATAACTAGATTGAAGAGTGATTTGAAAGGATAATTTTCAATAAGAGCTCAATTGGAAGGTTGTAATAGTTTGAAAAATAAAATACAAAGTATCTATAAATCATGTCTCTATTAAGGTGCTAAATAACTATTTTTATATTAGTACATATTTTTTTATGTAAACCAAATGATTAGGGAAATGGTGGCCAATGATAGGGTTTAATAGACACAATTTTGTGTGCATGTAATACCAAGCCTCTCTTTTTCTAACTATCCAAAGCATAGGAAAATGTTTGCATTTATCAAACACCATCTTGAACTTATTAAATCAAAACAATGGTCCAAGAAGTGGTAGGTAATGACTCCATAATCCATCATCAAAGAAGAGATATTTGAATGATATCATTGGAATAATAAACATTAACAACCCCAAGAGAGTAGTTACTAATATAAAATAAAACCCATAAAGCATAGTTTGTGGGGTCAAATCTATGGGCTACCATAAGTGTCTATCATGTAGGAAAAATGAAAGTGGTAGGGCTTTGCCCCAATTCATCTTCATTATGTAGAAAGTGAATTTTTCCCTAAATTACATGACAAATACGAGAAATTATGAAACTAACAATTTTTATCTCCTAGAAACACAAAACATCAAGATCAAGAAACTATTGAAAAATATCTCACATAATGTGTTTTCTTCTAAGATCCATGAGACCCTTAATATTCCATGAAATAAAATTCATGGAGTATAGGAATAAATTTTCAATGACATTATTGAGAATCTTGTTGAGATCTCCATAATAATTATACAATAAATCATCATCAATGAGTGTCCCCAATATTAGAGACTAAATTCAAACTAGATGATTGAATTATTATTTTTTTCTTCTTACATAGATTTTCCTTTTCTAAGCTCACAAACTAGGCCACTGAATTATGAGAGGCTAAAGGAGATGAATATATTTTCTTAGACTAAGAAAAGATCGTATGAGCCACCATGGGGATTCAATTAAACTATGGTCTCGTAATTATCTAGTATGATTCCTCTTGGGGATGGGAATCTCCAACCTCAATCACCTTAGAAGGCTTTAAAATATATGGCCCAATAGCTAAAGGTTGGGTGCCAAAACCTTTTAAAATAATTTCATGCTATTTTTTTTTATTACTTTCAGTGGTCCAATCTTCCTCATATTTTTGGCGTGAAAGAGCCACTAAGGTCTTCTTAAGAGGATATTTGTCTCATTAAATGACCATTCCAACCTTCTTCATACTTTTGGGGTGAGGGAGCCACAAAGGTCTTCTTAGGAGGATATTTGTCTCATTAAATGACTACATGATGGTAATAAATCTTTGTGGTCTGATAACTATTGTCTATAAAATTTGTTTGGAAAGTTGAGGTACATGAATCTTTTGGTACACACTTGCACTTATATGGAATATTTGAGATCTTTGGAATGATTAATAGACATAAACTCTCTTCTAACGATGGGTACATTAAAAATTTATTCTTCTCAATATGAACAACCTATCCTAAAGATACAACAATGTGGTATAAGAAATACCATAAAGGAAAGGGAAAATGAGGGAACTTTACCCAAACAATAACATGAAGAGATTATTCCTCAAATCCAATAAATCTTGATTTTAATGGGAGAATATTATTAATGAAGTGCACTAGGAGCCATGTTTGAAAAGAAACTATAAAAAACTTACAATACATGTGGACATCTCTTACTTCAAAATGTAATATAACACAATGGTAACAAGGAAAGTTGGTAGACATGAATAGGAACATTAAGACCAAGCTTAGGTAAAAATTGAAAAATACCTCCCTCTTATCAAGAACCATTTTGATATTCCAATTGCTCTAACTTTTCTAATTATTATACAAATTCATTTAGTTAGATATATATTTTATTTCAAAAGTATAAGATGGAGATTTGGATTCTTATATATACTATAATATATGTAGAAATAATTATGACATGCCTTCAACCTGATTTAATTTACTTTCATATGCATTCAAGTCCTTCAATCATTACTTTATTATTTGGTTTAATATTATAAAATTTATTGATTAATAAATTGAGTTGAATTGCTTGAAAATAGCATTATAAATTATCAAATATAATGCTCATTTAGATCAAATCATAGTATATAATTAAGTTGTATTCCACATTCAATGAAATTAGTTTATATTGATGTTAAATTAATTAATAATCTAGATATAATATTATCACCTATGCTCTTAATTTGACCATGAAGTAGAAAATATATTTTATTTATTAAAAAGAATAATCATTCCTTTTGTGAAAAATCTTCCAATAATACAAATATGTTATCAATTTGGTTAAATGAATACTTTTATTAATTCCTACTATAATCATAGGTACAAATGACACAATAGCATTGTCATAATTTGTTATTCATTTTAAAATATTCTTGGAATCTAAAATTATAGATTATTATTTGTTATTTGAAATACCTTGCTTAATTAAAATATTTGCAAGATTTAACTATTGGAAGCTAGTTTGCATCTATTAGTTAAATGAGAACGCAACAAGAAAATATTATTTTGTACAATTCCATTAGGAAAATTTATCCATCATTATGATAGTTCTAATTCTATTCATTCATAATTTATCTCATCTTGACGCTTGATACCATTTTATTCAAAAATATTACAATGTAACTATCAACATTATTTTTTTGACCCCTTCTTTCAAGGGAAAGGTTGCCATTAAGGGGAAAGGTAACTCTAGTGTCTCTCCCTAGAAGAAGCGTAAAAGAAAGATCTCGAAGGACCCCTCTTATGATGTCAATGAGGAGGATTCACTGTCGTCCCCTTCCTCTGATGCTTCTAGTTACCCTGCCATAGATAGAGAGGATATGCCTCATTTTCCCAGGGAGCTTAAAGAGGAGGAACACTACTTTAAAGTTGAACGTGAATTCCCTGAGGACATCCTTGCGATTTCCCATACTGGTTTTGTGGACTTCTCTCATTTAATCAGATGGGTATTTTTTGAAATTAAGGAACTTAAGCTAAATCAGAGGGCTATTAATAGTAAAATGGATAAGGTTGATAAGAATGATGGTATTAACAGAGACAGAGATAAGAAAACTGATCTTTGGACTTAGGATGAAAATAATTATATGGTGGAGTGCTTGAAGAAAACTGTTGAGGAGTTGTAGCATTTTAAGAATAACCATGATGATAAGCTTTTTGACATAGAGGAGAAAATGAAGAATATAAAATATTATATCCACAAGGTGCTGGAAATGAGCCATAAAATTCTAAAATCAATGACAAAGACCATGAACACGATGGTTGAAATTTTGGAAAATGCCTATCAGGTCAGGATAGCGGTGTACGTGGATGCTGACATAGAGGAAAGTCATGTGGAAGGTGGGGGGCCAAGCAACAGAACCAGAGTGCACCTGAAGAGGAAGGCGGACCAGGCACTTGTGAATATTCAGGAGATCAAGAAAGTTGTGTTAAATATGAATAAACTTGAGCAAGAGGTTATGGAGATCCTTAGGAATCTGGCCTAGAGGCAGGAATTTTGGTGGTTTTTTGCTAGATTTTTGTTGTGCTGCCATGGGTTATTCCTTATTTTCCTTCTTTGATGGCAGCTGCTTTTTTTTTGTTGTGGTCCTTATGATGCTTTGTCTCACTCTTGCTTTCTATTAAGGGGTTTCGAGGTCCCCTCAAAACCTGTTTGTTCCTTAATCAAAAACTATCAATATTATTTTATAATAATGAAATTTCTAAACATATATTATTTTGGCTACATGGTTATGTTGCTTCAATTCAATTTATATAGATCTAACAAACGTAAAAATAGAATCCAAGATCTCTAATGACAATGTTTTATATCATTATGATATTTAAATAATTCATTCAATGAAACTCTAAATATGAACAAAGGATATTCTAACATGACTATCCATATTTATACCTATAATACATTTAATTGTCCCTTATAGAATAATATAATATTTATAATTAGAAGAACACAATCAAACTTACATCTTGTGTAGATATAATAGGTCAACTCCCAAGAATAATAACCATTTTTCAAAATATTTCTCACAATCTAAACCCATTCATGAACATGATTATTGTATCCACCCATGCCCCTAAATGTCAAATATAAGAGAACACATTTAAAAATCTATTTTTCATCTCAAGAAATTGAGTGGTCATCATTCACAATGATCTTTAAAGGTTATCTTAGTTTGAAACCTATATTCTAGGATTCCAACTATTTAGTTTTTGAAATAAGTTCTATAAACCTTAAATTTTTATTAGAAATAATGAGCTTAACTATATATGGAATCCTTTCATTTAGTTAATAATAGATTGTAACCAAAATATTTAAGAGTTTGAATGCCACCCATAACTTTAATAGGATAATATTAATCTTTTAACAAAAATAAACAAGATATAAATGCAAGAATGACATATAAGAAAAATGATAGATATTTAAACATCATTAATCCTTAAAAAGAATCTATAGAATCCATATTATAATTCCTAGTGAATACACTATCTAGATTTTAGCTAAACCCTAATTTGAGTCATAATTTCTATAGTGGTCTATGGCTTAATGTCATTAAATAATATTTCAGAGTTATCAACAAAGCTAAAAAAATATTAAAAATATTAAACCTTGGATATCAATCTACACTGTTAGTCAATAGAATGATAATTCAAAAACTTCAAGGAAAATTCAAATATTATAAAGTTCTTTATTTTATCTAGATACATGTCTAGAACCAAAAACCTATTGAATAAATGCCCCTTGTGTATGCATACTTTTTTTACCATAAATAATTCTATGTAAATAACAATTATCATAATGTTTTACCCAAATATTATTCCTTTGAGATCATTATCTCATTATATAATAGTATTAGGAAGAGACTACTCAGGACTAGTAAAAAAAGGCAACTTGAGAGATAACCAAAGCCTCAACAACCATGTTGAGAGCCTCTACAAAGTCCATGGTAGAATATAGAAAACCCAATAATAACTTGCAACTCTACATGTATTGACAAGCTTCAATTGCGATATTCATACCAAAATTAACAATTAGATCAAGAAATACAAAATCCAAACAAGGTTTTTGATCATGAGAAATGAAATGAGAAATCTCTTTAGAAGATGAATATAAAATGACACTAAATGTCCCCAAACGAACCTTTTTATTTATGAGAAGTCTCCAAAGTAATTACTATAATCAATTTATGTTAAAAAATCAATTAGAATCTAGACTAAGATAGAGAAATTGCCATGTTTTATACCCAAAACCTCCCAAAAAAATTAATGCTCATCAATCAACTTATAATTGCGTAATTAAAAATTTCTATCGTGAGAATTAACAAAATCATAATACTCATTGTTGGATCTTAGATTTTGATTTTTAAGTTGTAAGGAATCAAAATCCAACTAATCTAAGTAATATTTGAATTAAATCAATACCCACAACCATTAAACTAAAGGTTTATCCCTTATGTCTTAGACAATATAACTTTAGTTTTACATTTTTAATCAAGATAAATATTTTATAATATTAACATATATGGTACTATATATATATATACACACACTAGTAGAACTTATATTCAAGAATATAATATATATATATATACACAGACACATAGATATAACATGGAAAGGTGCATAAACAATTAAATAAATCACATAACTAACATGATATCCCTAGAGATTAATGACAATAATAGATCAATCCTATGCAAGAAAACCAACAAAATTAGATCAATTATTTATGGAGTCTAGATTAGGGGTTCCAATAAAGTACAACCTAATCTAGTGGCCTACATAATCACAACCATAAAACCCATGCAAATAAAATTAATTTAATTGACTTGAACAAAAAAAATATTAACTTCCTCCTACTAGTTACAATATGACTAAAACATAAATTCACTAACAAATATCTCTAAAATTCATGTAACCCATTCTCTTGAATAGGACTTCACAAAGCTATTTCCTTATTACATTCCCCTCTTCACATTCAAGAGTTTACGCTCTTTACTAGAGGTCATTACCTCTCAAATTCCTCTCTACATTCTCTTCTAATTCCCTTCTACTCTATAAAACCCTATGATATAATTTGTTGGGGTTTCATTCTCAAAATGCTACATACGTTTGGTTTCAGGCCTAAATTACAAAAGTATGTTCAAATGTTGTCCCAAGAATCCAAGGCTCACCTTGTTATCAATAGTTCCTTGATGGAGTCATTTAAATTACAATAATCCATAAGGATAAGGAAAGGATGTTCTTTATCCCCCTTCTTACATGTGCTTATAGTTGATGCTTCAATGGGATATCTTCTTCAAAAAGCTAATCAAATGAACCTTATAAAAGGTATACCTGTTTCACAAAATGAGGTGGTTATCAATTCACACTTTGTTGATGATAGTATGTTGTTTTTGCAATTTTCTAAGGAAGAATTGAGAAACACCTTGGATGGTCCTATTCCCAAGTGGATTCTAAAAGAGTGGAGGAAAATTAAACGTGGAAAGATTACTAGATATCTTGGCATTCCTTTTTGTGTGGGGGTCTTGCTTTTTAATATGTGGGACTAGTTCTTAAATAGACTCAAGAACAAGTTGTTTAATTGGGGCAACAAGTTATTATGTTTGGCTGGTAAAATTTAACTATCCAATTAAATTTGCATCACCACCCACGTGTATTACTCATCTTGTTGGAAGTCATCTAAGAAAGGCTATAAAGAATTGAATAAATTAATTAAAAAATTTCTCTTGTCTAAATAGGATGGTAATGGTGGTTTCATTACTTCTTCCTAGTCTCATTTCATCCAACTAAAATAGAAGGTTGGCTTGGGAATCATAGATCCAAAACTCAAGGGTTATGCCTTCCTCCAAAGTGGATTATTAGAGCTGCTAAAGGGGAGGAACCATGGAAAATCCTTGTTCATCATTGAATCATCCAAAATACAACAAATAAGAAATGGCAATTATTGAATTGGTTAGATAAAATCATTATGTATCCCTTCATTAAAATCAAAGATTCCTTTCCTTTATAATGCATTTGGAAAGATTGACAACAATTTTATCAATTTTTGAAGTGGAATGACTCCTCTCTGCAACATGGATTTAATTTTGTTTCATCATCAATTTGGTGGAATAAACTTATTAATTAGCATAATTAACTGCTGGCTATTTGCTTTCATAAACATGCATATTACTTATATAAGAAAGGTGTTTGATAATTTAAATATATTTAGGATTTTAATGCCTTTGATTAGACTTCATGGAAGAAAATTAAAGAACATATAGGTTGAACTTCAAGTATAAATAGTTTTTGATATTTGTGCAATCATTAGTGTCTATGAGAATTTGTACTCCCAGGGAATGCAATTTTTTAAGGACTAGAGATGGTGTCTTCAAATCATTTCAATTATCTCTCGCTAAAGAAAGTTTATCCTTAATCCCCATCTCAATGGAATATAACCCCTCACCTCAATCATAAATATAAATACAAATTTAACTTCAAAATGTGGACCAAAATGAGTGTCCAAATATGAAAATCAAAAGTTGATGTAAAGATGCAAGTTCCGGTCTAGACAAATTTACATTACAAACTATGGAATAGACTGAAATGCATTATGTTTCAACCACTTAATTTCCCTTTTTGATTATGTGCTGAAAATATGAAAGATTTAAAAAACAATGGACTATTATTTTTAGAAACCTTCCTATTATTTTTCATCATGAGTTGAATTAGAAAAAAATAAAAATTTGGGTTTGGTTTGCATAATAATTTGATTATTGATTCAATTAGATAAGTCATTTTAAAGCATATTAGGAAGGCTAGATGTATTGTTGTGTTTTTAGAAACTATTTTTAGCGATCTGACACTCTAAGACTTTACTTTGACATATTTTTTCAGTTTGCTTCTTTGTTTTCGCAGCTTCAAGGTTTATCCAAGTAAAATGTAATGATCATGGATCAGTTTCAAAAAATTCAAAATCAAGTTAAATAGCTTCAAGACAACAACAATCTTCGCCTACATCATAAAGTGTTTCAGCTTGAAATGTTGACTCTTTCTTTCTTCTACTCTCAACCACCTATTAGTAGCTTTTGTTCTTCATATTTCCTTTATTCAATATATAAAAAACTTCCAACCAAGAGCTCTCTTCTTCTATAGGACAAGAAAACTATTATCTTGAAATATCATTGTTAGAATGAATACATAGCCTAGACATGGAAATTTGAAGAACCATGTGTCCAAAAGAAACTACCAACAAGATAATGCTGTCAAAGAAAACAAGCAGGAAAGAACACCATGCGCCAAAGGAAGAATCTACCTTTGATGATGTTGCTAAAAGGATAAAAGAAAAGGAAAAATCTTAAGAAAATCATTTCATCAATTATTACCAAGAAAGATCAAACTACACAAAATCAACAGCAATGATGTCATGGGATAAAATGCCTCAATGTAATCGCTGAAGAGAACTAATGCTACCTACCATGAATATAAAAAGGTAAAAGCTCCGGTGAAAGGTTTTAAAATATATCCTTTTAATATATAAGTATTTGTTGCGTAAGCAATGACCATTATAGGGTTAATAACTCAATATCAATTTCAAAGCATTCTTGGAAATCAATCACAATCAAAGATAAAAGGGGAAAAAAGTTAAACAAAATTTTCTTGTATCAATATACAATTTTTAATATAGTTTTTATCATAATTAGAATACAATCATCATGTAATAGATTAAGAGAGTTTTAAAGAAACTAATAAACAATATGAAATATGATGATAAATTTGAAATCCATTACAAATCAACAAACTTTTTGTAGTATCTTTTGAAAAGTAAGTTGACACAAGTTATGAAGTAACATGAACACATAAAAAATGAACTAAAAAAATAGAAACACCACCTAGAATTTTATTTGGCGATGCAAAATTGCACATGGACTTGCATGTTACTACATCAACTATTTAGTGTCAATAGAGCATTATGTGTTCTCATGTGTCATCAAATGGTGAATAATGTCCCAATATAGGAGTTTTCATTTACCTATAAACTTAAAAACTAATCATCGCCAATATTATCATAATATTAGATGATAATTTATTAGAAAATAATAACAATCAAAAAATTTAACAAACTTTATATATGGGCCAAGGTATAGTTCCCTACACATATAGAGCACTAGGAAAATAGTCTACGATACATAAAATAATAATCAAATCCCTATCATAACAAATTTAAGGAGTTCATTAAGTCTACTGGGGATTATCATGACATTGTACCATTCCTAATACATATAGAGCACTAGGAAAATAGTCTATATTGAAACATAAAATAATAATAAAATCCTTATTGTAACATTTTAAAGAGCTCATCAAGTCTACTAAGGATTCTCATGGCATTGTACCATAAAGAAATGAAGTGCTAAAATATTCATAAATACATAACATAAGTATTTATCATAGGAAAAACCATTGAGGGGTGCAAACCAAGTTGGTAGTGGTAATTTTTCTCTACCAAAGTGAATTGTTCAAAATAGACAATCATTGACAAATAATCTTTGCCAATCCTATCAATACTACAAATTTATACTTGTAGACATGTAAAATTGACCTGACAGCTATCACACACCCTAAACAACATCGAACAACATCAAACAACATCCAAAGCCCTAATTTTCCCCTATTAATTGAATAATACATTATTTAATTAATTCACCATTTCATCATTTTTGACAAATTAAATAAATTTCATTTATTTAATAAAGTCTTGAAAACCATATTTTTGCTATTAATTGAATAATACGACATTATTTAATTAATTCATGTTTCATCATTTTGACTAATTAAATAAATTGTATTTATTTAATGAAGTCCTAATCTAACTTTATTTCATCCTGATTAGTTAAATAACGCCAAATATTTAATTACGTCGCTAAATCACCTTATTCCCCTAAGTTAATTGAATTATTAAATCATAATAATTTAATTACGACACTTTCCCTCCAAAATTTGAATGATTAAATCAAACTATTCAAAACATTTATAAAAAATCAAATCAAACTAATGCAACTTTGTTTGTAAAAGTCAAACTTGATTTGCACGTTCAACTCCAAAATGAATGAATGAATTAAATCAATTAATTAATCTTTTCCAACCACTTTCCTAATTGAGTGAATTAAAATTCCCCGATTTCTCTATCTAATCCTAACAGATCAATCTATTTCTGATTGAGCAAATTATGATTTCCAGAAAGAGCAATCTAATTCCTGACTAACCAATCTATTTCTCAATCACACTAATTATCCAATCTATTTCTCAATCACACTAATTATCCAATCTATTTCTCAATCACACTAATTATTTAATCTATTTCTCAATCACACTAATTATTCAATCTATTTCTCAATCACACAAATTGTGCAATCCACTTTGCACAATCTACTCATGTCTAAATCCTCTCAACACCTTTCGACTATCGATCTTGATTCAACATTGTTTAATCCTGATCGTCTGTTTCAAATCTCATTTTCTATATAACAAACCTCTTTCCTCAAAAAAAGGGATCGAAGAGTCAACATCATTTTGCACAACAAAGTACTGCCGACATTCACAACCACCATTAGAGCTTCAACATTTTTTGGATCAACCAACATCAACATCATTCTTCAAGCTTTAGCACACGAACTATGGAGGCTTCACAGTGATATGAGCAATCCAACATCAGGCGAACACACTCTAATATGAGATGGGTAATTATTTTGTTGTTAAATTTATTTGTTTATGTATTGCATTCACATGTTCTTGAATTTAGTAATCTTAATTGTCATTTCGTAAGTGTGGGATTAAATCTAGATTAGTGTTCTTGATCTTAGATTAGATTATGATTTCATTCACATTTATCTTGTTTGTGTCTAAGATTTTTCTCCTCACACAATACTTCTAAGAGATTCAAAAATTTAAATCTTCTCCTTCCATTTTTTGGTTCCAATTAGTTCTTATAAAGTGTTGGAAGATTCCTTGGGTGTGTACAAAGCTTATTAAATGGATAACATAGACAAATGGTCTCTTAAATGATTGAAATTCTCTTTATTTTTCCCATTCAATTAAAGCTACCTCTAAACTATAAGTTGATTTAAAAACCTTTTATCTTTCAAAATCCATAGCATATAAAATTTTATACATTAACATTATAAAATAATAATCAAATCCTTATTATGGAAATTTAAGGAGTTCATTTAGTCTACTAATGATTCTCATGACACTATACAATAAAGAAACAAAGTTACTAAAATGTACATAGAAACACAACATAATAATTATCATAGGAAAAACCATTAAGGGGTGAAAACCAAGTTGATGTAAGTAATTGTTCTCTACTTGAGTGTATTGCTCAAAATAGAAAATTACAAATTATATGTAATCTTTGTCAAGCCTATCCCTACAAATTTATACTTCTAAGAGATTCAACAATTTAATTCTCCTCCTATTTATAGTCTCCAATTAGTTCTTATAAAGCATTAGACGACTCCTCATGTGTGTACAAAGCCCACTAAATGGATACCACAAAGACATGGTCACTTAAATGATTAAAACTCTCTCTATTTTCACATTTGACTAAAACCACCTCTAAACTATAAGGTGATTTAAAAATATTTTTATCTTCCAAAATCCATAGCATATAAACTCAAAATGAAGTGCCACTTTTTGAAATTGCATAATTTTTTAGAGGAATGTTAATATGTAAACATATTCAACCTTTGATGTGGTGTAACTAGATTTTTTGGCCATAAAACATGTTGAAGTGTATTTCCTTTTAAGAATGATCATTTCTCCTAGATCCAATAGGAATTAAACATCCCTTCTTAGAGAGATTTTGGCCACACAAAATATTACTTACAAATATTAGAATGATTTATTATCTATTTAAAACCTTTGTGTCCAAGTGACTATCACAAGTGTTCCTCACAACACCATGTTTATCCTCCAAGGTAATTCTCCATGGTAGAAGATAGTGATGCTCTATCACACTTTGAATCCTTTAAAGAGGATTATAGTTTTCATGGTCCTTGTTATCACCATCTTAATAATGGTTACTTGCTTCTAAAACTTTCACTTCTAGCTAAATGGTTTATAAAATGAGAGGGATATTCCAAAATCATTCATTACTAAAAAAATTTATTAGAGAAAAAAATTGACTAAATCTAATTTATAATAAGTGACTAAATGATGGAGAAGAGAAACACTCTCAACTCAAATTCATGAAATTTATATTACACACGGCTCATTAAATGATTAAACTAAAAAAAATATTGATAATATTGTTACCAATTTTTCGCTACAGCTCAATTGGTAGAGCTGGATGAATATTGTTATATCTTAAAGTGAAATTACAACTATTTTTGCATTATGCTTATGTGTTGTTTGCACTTTGTTCATTATTCTTTAAGGGACAGTCATGCTTTGAAAAGAAGAATCAGAGTTTCAGAAGTGCTATTCAATGTTTAAAGTACATAATTGAGCATACAAACAACAGACCATTTTAAATGCTTTCATTTATTTCATGAAATAATTCATATTTACATAGATTCATTTGATTGCAAGAATCCAAATGATAATACAACATTGCATTGAAATGCATTTTCTTTTCGAAATGAAAAGCATAAGATGAAATCAAATATCCACACAAGTCGTGGATGGGACTGTCACAGTGTATCATTAATAGCACACTACACTATGGAAGATGCAAAAGAAGAAATCACATAAGTAACGACATAATCATCATTGCCTGATTGGCTGATGGTCGATGCTGAAATGGTGCACCTTTTGTTTTCTCGAGCTCCGTTGACCTGTAAGAGAAAAGAGGAGGATGTTAGAGGCTCCGATTATGAAGATACATATATGAATCACCAACAATAATGCAGCCTGCTATCAATCATACACTGAAACAATCAAGTGAAAGTGCAAAGAAATAAGCTAAAGGAGAAACATCAGTATGATCATCATATCTTGTTTTTATGCTAACATTGTTTGTTTCCTTGTGCAGGTATAGGGAAAATCACGATGTTTTTTATTATTCGAAGACCAAGCATGTGGAGAAAAATGGGCTCCCACAAGGGTAGAGCTCAACATGCTACCCTTATTCATTACAAGTGGGCTAATAAAGAGATTGTATCATCATATTCATCAAAAAGGAAGTGATGTACAACTGAAAGAGTAAAGCAAAGTTATCTATCAAGCTATTAAACCAACTATGCATTCATAACAATCAGGTAAATGCTTTCTGAAAGCTACAGGTGAACAATGAGTTTAATCCACTTAATCACTTAATTGAGTACATTTATCTCGAAACATTGTTGTATGGTTCATGGTCGTTTGCTACAGTGTTATTTGTTCATCATGATCATATGTCATG
>VDFB02255485.1:0-21454 GCA_007258455.2 Sequoia sempervirens | reverse complement strand
ATAATATTCTTATTTAACCAACACTTAGACCTCTATATGTATATAAATGTGAAAACAGTGTAGTAATGCTCAGTAATAGGTGGGGCCTCACATCATCCTATGTAAGAGAGTTAAATCTCTTCAAATATTTAATCAAACTAAATAATCCTAGGCTTAATGTAACACCCCGCCGTGCGAACCCCAAAGGAACTAATAACAACGGAACAATTTTTTTTTTTTTAAAGAATAAAATAAACATACTTAAGTATTCTAACATAAAAAAGTCCTAAGTTACACGACTAATTCCAATGGGGTACACGAAGTGACATTACTATTCTAACCCATAACCAAGACAATAGATTAAGCAATAATTTAACAGTTATATAATTCCATTCATTCACATAACACCATTTAAAATATCCGTTAACTATATCCATATTAATAACATATGTACACATGACAATGAAAGATACTATGAAGATATGAAGCAGTGATACTACCACCGATATTACACAACTTAACACAACTATTACAAATGATCGTTCTAGAATAAATACATGGCCTGAATATACATTACATCCAAAAGATAGTAAAATACAATTGACTGAAAATACATCTCAATAACTACATATACAATTTTACATCAACGTCATCCCAACACACATGGGAGACAATACATCAATGAATGCATTACATCTGAAGTATAACATACATCTAGTACAAAGAATTACTGGATCATCAACATCCGCCAAAAAGTCCTACAATAAAAGATACATCTGCAACAGAAAGGGAAACCCAACGGGGTGCGAAGCACGTTCCACCCAACCACCCCCGTGCTGAGAGTAGACAAGGAAGGGTCCCCGACCAAGCACGCCTAACAATAACAAATACTAACTCCAAAAGACAACTTAATATCAAAGACCACTTAGAAACTCAACAATGACAAACCCAAAGGCACAACAGTCAACCACTTCTGAACATAACAAGTCACAATCACAACATCAATGAAACTCAAGACATAATATCAACGACTACAACCAACAATAACCAAAGAGAAATCAATGAATCACTTCTAGAGGACTTCAGAAAATCAACACAAATAGAATGTCAGACGAGAGTGTCATCGCATGGTTTCACATGGATTATGTAATGCCCCGCCTTAATAACCTAAGAACGTTGCAATTGTGTTATATAGGTGTAATAAATTTTTTTTTTTAAGTATTAACATTATGTTAATTAATTGCATACATTCTTAGGTTAAACGACGTTACACTACTTTGAGTTTTCCATAAGCGACTTAAGTATTTCGCATTGCTCATATTAAATCATAACATAAAGTAAACATTGCTTAATAATAAAATTTCCATTCAAGATATATTAAAGTACAAACATGTTTCCATACATTGCATTGATATGATATTACAATACTCATCCATCTGATGAGGTAGTTCAAATAACAAATACATTTACAATTACATTGGTCACCTCTTATACAATTGAGGGATGTTTTAAAATTACAAGTTCATAATATACAATTATGAAGGTATAGAAGGAATCCATGTGCGAGCTCTCCATCCATGAAGCGCTCAATGCTACGATCAAACTGGGGACCCAACGGAGTAAGGTGCACGTTCCACCCAACCATGTGGTACCCGTAGGTCCACCCCCCGTGCTAGGAGATAGTAATAAGGTTACTTAGACCTAATCTACTAACCCTAGACACTAGTACAATACAATCTAATGGTTACATTGCTTCCAGATTTTGACAATTGATTGAAACTCAAACACAAGGTTTAACTATTATTCTAGGTGGAGTGTCATCACAACGATGCAATGGTTACCCTGGTGTTTCTTCCTAGGTCCCGGCCCCCAATCCTTGGGTTACCCTGGTAACCTCTTACGAAACCCGGCCCCTATTGCATACAGTTGCGGAATCGAATGCCTCTTGAGGAAACGAGACAACGATTTTCCATTCTAGGCCTTCTCAACTTATACTCATAACTGTAGTAGCTTATGAGTCATAAGTGAGGCATGCATATCTTGTTAAAAATTTTAATCTAATCTACTATGTTCTTTAGTTTTCACTGAGTTAATAACTACTTGTAAGTTACCCTGACATCACTTTGTGTGTTGGCCCTTACAAATAGCCACTCCCCTAAACATAACACGGGATTCTATGTTTTCTCTTTCTAGGGTTTACAAAGTGTACAAATAACCAATTTCTCTATAAAAACCAATCATGATTAAAACGGACCATAATCAATGATCATAACATAGGTGTAAAACACCAAGCAAAACCATGTACACATCTCTAGACTACACATGAAATTTAAACTTACAAACACAACCCCCATTTATCAGTTAATCTAGAAGACTTGTTTTTCCCATTTTGCCCATTCTCAAGGAGAAATAAAACAATTTAAAACAAATAAAAATACACAACTATCCTTTGGATATACTAAATCCATGTGTATCAGTTTAAAAATAAACATATTTGCAAATTGTCTTAATTATAGAATCTTTAAATAAACAAGAAAATAACTACTTTCTATATTCTATCTTGCTGATTTTCACAATATCACTCTATATTATTTGCTATGATTTATCATCCTTTATTTCCTTATTTAAAAAAAAAAAACATTATAATTCAAAAAGAAATAACATATATATACAATTTAAACTCATTTATTTCCACAATATTTACACATATATAAATATATATATTTATATATATATATATATTTACATATACACATATATATATAAATATATATATATATATATAAATACATTTTTATAAATTCTAATTTATAGTTTAATTCTACCAACAAAAATCGCATTTAACATATAATAATATTCAATTTTCATTTTTTCTAAAATAAAAATTCGTATGAAACGAATTTGGGGATAAACCCCCGCGCGACCATTAGGGCTGTGCCCAGCAGCCCTCACCAGGGTTGCGCCCAGCAGCCCTAGTGGCTGCTGTGTGTAGCCTTAAGGGCTGCGCGACCCTTAAAGGGGAGAGGGGAGGGTTCAGCCCTCCCCAATCCTCCAGAATTTTTAACATTTATTATTTTTTTAAAAAAAACTTTCTTCAATCCGTATGAACAGTAAAATATGAAATTCAAAAAACGGATTTTGGAAATTTGTTTTAAATTTTTTTAAATTCGCCTGTACGGCGATAGTTAAAAGAAAAATAAAAAATTTCAACATAATATATTTATAAATAAATATAAATAAAAAGTTCATTCAATTTTTAAAAATACACAGACATAATTATTTTTCTGATATGAGTTTTCAACAGGGATCAAAAATAGTTATTTAATTATGTACAACAAATTTCTTAATAATAGATTATCTACAGGGCAAATTTCTTTCAATTTACATGGCCCCAAAATTTTAACCAAATTTAAACAAAGAGTATATACAAAAATCCTTCCCAAACAAATACTATTTTAAATCCATTTTCACAAAAACATCTCCTACATATTTTTATTTTTTTTTTAAAGAAAGAGTATCCGGGAAGACATACTAAATTTCTTTATACCAATATTTGCATAAACAATCTTTTATAGAAGAAACAGAATCATGTTCAAAGAGTAATACCTCTTTCCAGTGTTTGTGAAGATCCAGTGAATGAAGAAAATCTTTTGCCTGAAGATCTCACAATAGCTTGTAGCTTCCACAATAACTTCCCCGAGGAACTAAACTCAAACAAACTATTCAACCACCAAGATCCTTTAGAGGATCTTTCACAAAGAAATATAACCAGAGAGATAAAAATTCTTAAGAAAGATTTTTTTTTAACTTGCACAGAAAAATGAATTTTTTTGCCAGTGCCCAGAAAATTTCCCCGAGGCAATTGAATAACCCCGTGCAAAATCCCAGATCCTCAATAACCTCCGTGAAATTTTTCAACAACCTTTTGCAATTATGGCACTCACACACATGTCGAGAAGTTGTTGAGAAAATATCTTCTCCACTTCTCAGAAAATTTTGTCATTTAAAAATTTGCATGTAATTTAATTAATCTATTAAATTTAAAATTTGAAAATCAATTTTCTAATTGCATGCAAATTATTTATTTATTTTATTTTAAATACTACAAATCAATTTTCAATCACAATTTTATTTTACATGCATTTTTATTTTATTTTTATTTTCTAATTTTCTAATTCATTTAAATACAATATAATTTATGCACTTAATAATTTGATTTAATTTATTTATTTATTTAATTAAAATAGTTAAATCCTTTTAAAGACCAACTATTTAACCAAATAAACTAACTAATATATTAAATTATTAAATAAATAAATTTCAATCATATTTAAATATTAATTAAATAACAATAAATAAAGCACAATAACAAATATTAAAAATTAACCAATATTTACCTTTCAAAAAAAATGATTTAACCAATAGAAACACAATACAACCTATGACCCAAACTGAAAACTGACAATGTACTAAAACTAAGGTTAAAGATTGGACTAGGATAAACCTAACTACTATCTCCTGTTCAACATTTTTCGTTGAGTCTTGACACGCTTAGACCTGATTACACAGGTGGAGTCAGTGTCATGTACCTGCAAATCCTGCAACTGAGCAAACAACATGCATACATGTATATATATATATAAAGCATTAAACAAACACACCGTGCGGAGAAAATCACAGATATCGCAGGGCACTCGCAAGCGAGTAATGCGATTATGTTCTCCACACCAATACACTCACAGAAAATTGACGAAATAAACGTTGTTAGTCCATCATAAGCATGTGCATATCCATAAACAACTAAAAGTAAACATCTACACTAAATCATATCATGTCTGAAAGCAATAAATATCACACAAAGTATCATCATGTCATTGTATCAATCCACCATCACCAAAACCAAATAATCAAAGTGGTATCTAACAACGCACAAGTCTAATAGTATGAAAAGTACCACCGTAGTTACAAGCATAAACGGAGGGGTACTAAGATCCCTCCCCCTCTAGGGATCAGTTTCTTGTTCCCCAAAGTCACAACGATAGGGATAAAGTTCCCTCATGCGCACGTGATCTCCTGTGGGCTACCAGCAGCCAGGATCCCATTGGACTGTTCGATCAACATCTCACACTGAGACTCCAGCTGGCCCGGCGGTCAAGAATGGCCACAGGCTCCAAAGCCAGTTGTCCATCCTCTACCTGTAACGCATTCCAATCAAGTACATGAGAAATGTCGGGATGATATGGTCTAAGAACTGATACATGAAAACATCATGAATATGAGACAAATTGGGTGGTAAGGTGAGTCGATACACCATGGGACCAATTCTTTCTAAAATTTTGAATGGTCCTACAAAACGAGGTGCAAGCTTAGAGCCTTTTCCATAATGGATTGGACTCTTTCGTGGTCGTACTCGAAGAAACACTCTATCACCAACAAATGAATCGGCCGGGATCGATCCTGCGACGCAAGATACTTCTTTGCCTATCCTCTCAGCTAAGCATCAAATGCTCTCTATCACGTCAACCTCAAGGTTCATCGTCACGGGCCACTGTGCCCGCATTACTTCTATCCTAAGTCGACCAAATTCAAGTGGAGTGCATAAGGACGCACTGTGATAATGCCCTATATGGTGGCATACCTATGGAACTCGGATATCCATTGTTATAAGCGAATTCTACTAAGTACAAGTAATCCTCCCAATGAGATTGTTGGTCCATTGCGTACATCCTAAGCATATCCTCTAATATTTGGTTAACTCTTTCAATTTGTCCACTCCTATTGAGTGATATTTACCAACTAAAAGTTCAACCGGGTACCTAATGGCCACTGTAACGGGTCCATAAGGCAAAAGTAAATACAGATTCTATCCCATATAACTCTTACCAGGAAATCCAAAATTCGAATTCAAGGAAATCTTCACAAATGGTTCCAGCCTTACGCAGCTACTATGTGCTACTCTATCAGACAGTGAAAAGTGAGCTACTTTAGTCAAACGGTCATCAGCTAATGGCATCATGTCGACGTTATGACGTAGGTAACCCTACAATAAAATCAATGGATATAATATCCCATTTCCATTCAGGAATGAGATGTGGCTGCAATAATCCAACGGGATGTTGATGCTTAGCTTTGATTCGCTGGCATTCAAGACATCTCGATACATAATCAGCAATATCACATTTCATACCAGGCCAGAAATACAATTGCCGAAGATCAGCATGCATTTTCTTAACTCTTGGATGAGCTGAATATGGAGCTCAATGAGCTTTAGTCATGATTAATGTACGAAGACTCTCTACATGAGGTACATAAATGCGACCTAAATGTCGTAATATACCATCCGATTCTAGGACATAACCTTCAAATCGACCTTCTAAAGGTCTACCCGACTCAATCTCTGACTTCACTTCCTGATATAATCTATCAGTAGGAAGTGCAACTACTATTTGACCTCTCAAATCTACTTCAAGAGTAGTAGCAGAGATCTCATGTCGACATCAGCTAAGAGCGTCAGCCACTACGTTCTCTTTGCCTTGAACATACTTTACTTCAAAATCGTACTCACACAAGAACTCCATCCACCGTCTTTGCCTTGCATTCAAGTTAGGTTGCGTGAAAATGTATTGCAAACTACGATGATCTGTATGAAGTTCAAAGTGATGACCTAATAGAAAATGTCTCCAACGAACTAATGCATGCACTACAGCTGCTAGTTCTAGGTCATGTGTGGGATAGTTTAATTCGTGGTCCTTGAGTTTGCGAGACTCATAAGCAACCACACGCCCATCTTGCATCAAAACTGCACCCAAACCCTCTAAAGATGCATCCGCACATACTACGAAATCCTTAGTAGGATCAGGAACAATAAGTATAGGCGCATTAGTTAGCTTTTCTTTAAGAGTCTGAAAAGCTAACTGACACTGTTCTGTCCAAATGAACTTCTTCCCTTTCCTCTGAAGAGAAGTAATAGGATGACCTATCCTAGAAAATCCTTCTACAAAACGCCTATAATATCCAACTAACCCCATAAAACTATGAACTTCACCTACATTAGTAGGTGCGGGCCAGTCCACAATAGCTTGGATCTTTGAAGGATCCACAACAATACCTTTTCCAGATATCACATGTCCAAGGTATTTAATTTCAGATTGAAAGAAGTCACACTTCTTTAGGTTTGCATACAATTGATTTTCTCTTAAACATTGCAACACCTGTCTCAAGTGTTCTTCATGTTCCTTCATGTTCCTCAAATAGACTAAAATGTCATCGAGAAATACCAAGACAAAACGATCAAGGTATGTACGAAATACACCATTCATTAAACTCATGAATACTGAAGGTGCGTTCGTTAACCCAAATGGTACTACTGTGAATTCGTAATTCCCATATCGAGTTTGAAAATCAGTTTTATGAATGTCTGCTTCAGCGATACGCAATTGATGATAACTAGATTTCAAATCGATTTTAAAGAACACATTAGCTCCCTTAATTTGATCAAAAAGATCATCAATTCTAGGCAAAGGATAACGATTCTTAATCGTAACCTTGTTCAATTGACGATAGTCAATGCACAGCCTAAGAGATCCGTCCTTCTTCATTATGAAGATGACAGGTGCTCCCCAAGGGGAAACACTTGGATGAATAAAACCATTTTCTAAAAGTTCCTCTAACTGAATACGAAGTTCCTCTAAGTCCTGAGTCGTTATTCTATAAGGAGCTCTAGATATAGGCTCAGCTCCAGGAACTAGGTCTACTCTAAAGTCAATATCCCTCTTCGGTGGCATTTTAGGAATGTCATCGGGAAATACATCCGTGAATTCCCTAAGAATAGGATGATCATCAAGAGATACCTCTCGACTCTCACCCTCATCTAAATCAGTAACTGTTGTTGCAAACAGTTGACATCCCTGACGAAGACATCTCTTTAGTTGCATAGCAGATATCATCCGCAAAGAGATAGGTCTTTGAATACCTATGATTTCCACTTTCGCACCTAAATCATTAATGCAACTAACTGTCTTAAGTCGACAGTCAATTACAGCATGATAAGATGCTAACCAATCCATACCTAACACTATATCGTACGATCCTAAAGGTGTAACATATAAATCTACTAAGGTAGTTAACGTACCTATTTTAAGTTCACAGTTATGTACTAAGTTATCTACTGCTACTTTCACCCCAGAGGCGAATTCAACTTGCCATTTACCACCTTGTGTTACTGCCACAAGAACACAATGGTCAACAATGGACGGTGAAATAAAGGAGTCAGTGGCTCTAGAATCAAAAATTATAGATACATTAACACCATTTAACTTACCTGAAGTCTCGACCACCGTATTCTGGTGATCAGCTTGGCGGTCATTAACTGCTGCATATAATGTATGTGCACGTCCTGCATCACCCACTATAGGCTCTGAAACTGTAGGTCGAGGCCCATAACCAGTAGAACCTCTCATCGGACACTGCCTAGCTATGTGCCCATGATGCCCACATGAATAACAACCTGTGCCTCTGCCGAATCCTCTACCACCCGAAGGTGCATTGGACTGCTGAAAACTACCCCTAACACGGTAGGACCTGAAAGCACTCTCATGAGGGTCGATTCTCAGCCTTTTATTATTGTCAGTACCGGCACTGCCACGCACTTTCCTGTTTGAGGACCATTTTGTTGTTGTGGCTGAGGGTTATTGTTCTTTTGAGGTGTTCTTTTGTTGCTGCCCACCCCTTTAGGGTGTCCTGCTGGTTCTTAGCTGAACCACTCCAGCCTGGTGGCTCCTCATTCACCCCGGTGGGATTCAAAACCTTCAGGGAGCACCTCAATCTACACTCCTCTGCAGCTCACCTAAAGCCATACAAGGTTCTCTCAACTATAAAGTAGCTCTCCATCAAGGATTTCCATAGTCTTTGGTCAAAGACTGGACACCACCATCAGTTAAGTATGCCTGTGTTCTGAAGATAGAATGGGTTGTACTCAGTATAGGCTCATCATCACCTACTACCCAAGATATTTGAGTTCATATAGAACCTTACGTCAGATGGTTTGCTTTAAAGATAACTGGCTAGATCAGAACTCATATCAGCCCCTTACACTCATTTCCAGCAGTTCCTAAAAGAACCTGTGTCTAACCTTCCTGAAACATCTCCCAAGACATAGAACCAATATCAATATGGAGCTTCTGCTCCTCTAGGCACCACCATGTAGAGGCGAATCCTCTCAAGTGCATAATAGCACATCTGGCATGGGTATTGCTACCGTAAGGGTGCATGGCAAAGCATCTACCCAAATCCAGTAGCTAGGTCTCTACCTCTAATCCTCCTCCTGAACCATCAAAGGTAGGAGGACGGTTCTCAAGATCCCTGTATGTGACCAGGGCAATGACAGTAGTCCCTCGATGTGTCAGGTCATCACTCCTAGGGGATCTATCCCTCTCTCTCACAACCTCCTGCTCATCTACCTGTCTAGGTCCAAGATGAGCTAGGACCTCCTCTAAAAGTGGACGTATCTGAGAACCCTCAACTGCTGACTATTCGGGATTATGTCCCTCATTTCTCTGACCCATCTGTTTTGCTTGGTCACTATGGTGAGGGCTAGGAGGGGGAGTAACCTGAGGGATTGGCCCACGGCCTCCACCTCTACCTCTACCATGACCTCTTCCTCCTCGCCTAGGCATGTTCCTACACATAACAATTACGAGTCTTAGATACTATTCAACCAAGGTTATCAGTTGCGACACTACGTACTAGGTCAACCTAATGGGCTCTAGATTACCCAGAGTGTCCAGTGTTTGTAACCTTTGCTCTGATACCAATCTGTAATGCCCCGTCTTAATAACCTAAGAACGTTGCAATTGTGTTATATAGGTGTAATAATTTTTATTTTTTTAAAGTATTAATATTATGTTAATTAATTGCATACATTCTTAGGTTAAACGACGTTACACTACTTTGAGTTTTCCATAAGCGACTTAAGTATTTCGCATTGCTCATATTAAATCATAACATAAAGTAAACATTGCTTAATAATAAAATTTCCATTCAAGATATATTAAAGTACAAACATGTTTCCATACATTGCATTGATATGATATTACAATACTCATCCGTCTGATGAGGTAGTTCAAATAACAAATACATTTACAATTACATTGGTCACCTCTTATACAATTGAGGGATGTTTTAAAATTACAAGTTCATAATATACAATGATGAAGGTATAGAAGGAATCCATGTGCGAGCTCTCCATCCATGAAGCGCTCAATGCTACGATCAAACTGGGGACCCAACGGAGTAAGGTGCATGTTCCACCCAACCATGTGGTACCCGTAGGTTCACCCCCCGTGCTAGGAGATAGTAATAAGGTTACTTAGACCTAATCTACTAACCCTAGACACTAGTACAATACAATCTAATGGTTACATTGCTTCCAGATTTTGACAATTGATTGAAACTCAAACACAAGGTTTAACTGTTATTCTAGGTGGAGTGTCATCACAACGATGCAATGGTTACCCTGGTATTTCTTCCTAGGTCACGGCCCCCAATCCTTGGGTTACCCTAGTAACCTCTTACGAAACCCGGACCCTATTGCATACAGTTGCGGAATCGAATGCCTCTTGAGGAAACGAGACAACGATTTGCCATTCCAGGCCTTCTCAACTTATACTCATAACTGTAGTAGCTTATGAGTCATAAGCGAGGCATGCATATCTTGTTAAAAATTTTAATCTAATCTACTATGTTCTTTAGTTTTCACTGAGTTAATAACTACTTGTAAGTTACCCTGACATCACTTTGTGTGTTGGCCCTTACAAATAGCCACTCCCCTAAACATAACACGGGATTCTATGTTTTCTCTTTCTAGGGTTTACAAAGTGTACAAATAACCAATTTCTCTATAAAAACCAATCATGATTAAAACGGACCATAATCAATGATCATAACATACGTGTAAAACACCAAGCAAAACCATGTACACATCTCTAGACTACACATGAAATTTAAACTTACAAACACAACCCTCATTTATCAGTTAATCTAGAAGACTTGTTTTTCCTGTTTTGCCCATTCTCAAGGAGAAATAAAACAAATAAAAACAAATAAAAATACACAACTATCCTTTGGATATACTAAATCCATGTGTATCAGTTTAAAAATAAACATATTTGCAAATTGTCTTAATTATAGAATCTTTAAATAAACAAGAAAATAACTACTTTCTATATTCTATCTTGTCGATTTTCACAATATCACTCTATATTATTTGCTATGATTTCTCATCCTTTATTTCCTTTTTTTTTTTTAAAAAAAAAACATTATAATTCAGAAAGAAATAACATATATATACAATTTAAACTCATTTATTTCCACAATATTTACACATATATAAAAATATATATTTATATATATATATATATATATATTTACATATACACATATATATATAAATATATATATATAAATACATTTTTATAAATTCTAATTTACAGTTTAATTCTACCAACAAAAATCGCATTTAACATATAATAATATTCAATTTTCATTTTTTTTTTAAAATAAAAATTCGTATGAAACGAATTTGGGGATAAACCCCCGCGTGGCCATTAGGGCTGCGCCCAGCAGCCCTGGTGGCTGTAACGCCCGTAGTGCAAACCCCAGAGAACGCACACAATGCTATTAATTTTTTTTTAAAACAATTAAATTAAACATGAAAATACATAATACCATAATCACCTAACACATTACATAACATTAACACACTAAGTTCTCTGGGGCACGCGAGGTTACTTCGCAACACTAAACACAAATAAAGATAAAGAATACAATCTAACCATTATTGTATAATAACCATAAACAACGATACATCCTATAACCATGATGCGAGCATAATAAACATCGCATAATTACATCCATGATAAATCTCTTAATAGAGTTACAAAAGAGCCTAACTATTACATCATCGTTATAAAATTACATTACAATTTTCTTTGATAAAAGAATTACATGGAATTTCCCAACATGGGGATTGATACAAGTATAATGAAATATGAAGTACAACTGATCACTGGTACAACTCCACTGTGGAATGCCAAGAAGACAGGATGCTGATGGGGAACCCAACGGGTGCGGAGCACGTTCCACCCAACCATGTGAATTACAAGTAACTCACCCCCCGTGCTCAGAGGTGACGAGGAAGTGAACCCGACCATGAATGACAAACCGACTTAACCACATTATGATACAAATCAAGTACAACTCAAAGCATACAATGAACAACCAATAACATTCATAGATCACATGACAAGTTAAAACCAAGAAACTCATCACAATAACATGAAGTACTATCAATCAACAATTCAAGTGAAATGAATTCACAAGATTCAAACATCATAAAAGAGATGTTTATCCAAAGTAAACAAGCAACAAAGCAATATGGTGTAGTAAGGAGATCACCTGAGGTTTCATGGGACCCTCTCAGTTTTTCCTTCCTATCCAGGGCACACCTGTATCGGTGAGTCCCTATTTGGAATCAAATAATAGTACATTTAGTCATTCAAGTACAGAACTAAGGACTTAGTGGAGAGGGTCATCAAGATAGCTTCCTCTCTTGATCCCCCTAATCTCTCCAACTGAAGCCAACACCATCTATGGATCTCCTAGCTCCTTCTCCTTAACCTGATATGTTAAAACATAGGGTAGTTAATGAGTTCTAGTTAATGTAATTTCTCACATGAATTAGACTATTACTTTACACAATGCCCATTTCAGAATTATCACTAGAATTATTTTGAATGTAAATGTATAGACTAGGAATCCAGTTTTAGACTATCTTGGGTGTTTTACTATCCATCCTCTAAATTCTATTTTTAGTTAATACCACACTACTTTATATAGTTCCTCTGCACTTCTCCAACCTGAAGCTTCATCAAGAGTCACTTCCTGTCTCCAACATATCTCCCAAAAACTAGGCAGGGCTTCAAACAAAACATAAAAACAATAACATACAAGAATGAGGGCTAACCCCTTTAATATCATAATCCAAACGCTTTAGCAAAACCTGCCTCAACCCTTCCTAGTAAAACCATTAAGAATAATTTTCCAAAAGTATAATGGGATAATGAGAAACATAAAATTAAAGCTCTTGTTAAGGCTCATGAGCAACAACAATAATAATTACACATGCTCCTCACCACACCTAAAAATAGTAAGTTCAATCAAGATGCACATAAAGAAAGACCCAACAATCCATAGGGTTTCACAAAACAACATAATCCACCTTTCATCAAAACAAACAATCCCCTTTCATCTATTACTTTGCACTCAGTTTCCACGATAAAATTTACCATAATTATTACATAATAAAACAATTTTACCCTATTATTCAATTTTATCCAAAATAATCCATACAACCAAATATTTTCTTTAAAATAGAATAAAATAAATAATTATAATCAAGTAAAGCAGTATATATATATATATATATATATATTAAAATATATAAATATATATATAGCCATATTGAACAAATAATAATAAAAATAGTTCATGCCTATTAACTTTTGTATATATAATTATTTATAACAAATTAAATTTTATTATACTAAAAATCACTTACATTTTATTTCTACAACTTAACTAAATTTGTTTCCTTTAATTACACAAAGATACCATTTTTTATAATTACCCAAATGAACAAAATCGACAAATATATATATCTATATATAGATGAAACTATATTTATTTATTTTATTTTATTTTATTTTTATTCCAAATTTACACAACTTACTACATCTATATTTAATTTTACAATTATATATATAAATAAAATTATAAAAAATAATTCCCCATAATGTACTTTTCTGTCTGAACTGGACATATAAAAAAAAAATCAAAACGAATTTAGATTTAAATACATACATATATATAAAAAGAATTTTAATCTAACATTGAAATAAATAATTATTTCCATCATTAAAATGAATCATAACTTATAAAATGCCACCCTGACAAAATATGACAAAACACATAACACAAAACACAAATGACGACAATTACACAAAGTAAACAATACCAAACAAACGAGACGATCTGACATCATGGGACGGGAGGACTTCATCGTCACCTCCGTTTCAACATTTAACCATTGGGCTATTGGTGCTCGCCCTGTCCTGCCGAAGCAGGTGGAATCGAGACTTGTACCTGCAATACCTGCATACAAGTGAAGTTGTGTACATGTGCATACATATATATATATATATATATATATAAAACGAAGCATTAAATCAAAACATTGAGTTGTGAGAAGGAATCACAACATAGCAGGGCACTCGCGAACGAGTGATGCCATATTGTCCTTCATCACACCTATCCTAATAATTATAATCTAACTGATAAACTAACATTTCTAAACTAACAATTCATCTCATGACATAATTCATTAAATCATTGCATCATAATATAATTCTGAAAATCAACTAACATTACTAACCATAATGTCATATGAAATGATCATGTCTACTAATGGAATAACAACATCATCAAAAGTCTAACTAACCAAATCACACAATAACAGTACCATCATAGTCACAAGTAGCAAACGAACGCATAGAAAAATAATAAATCCAAACTGTAAGAGGAGGGGTATTACAGTGGCTGCTGTGCGCAGCCTTAAGGGCTGCGCGACCCTTAAAGGGGAGAGGGGAGGGTTCGGCCCTCCCCAATCCTCCAGAATTTTTAACATTTATTAATTTTTTAAAAAAAAACTTTCTTCAATCCGTATGAACAGTAAAATACGAAATTCGAAAAATGGATTTCGGAAATTTGTTTTAAATTCTTTTAAATTCGCCTGTATGGTGATAGTTAAAAGAAAAATAAAAAAATTCAACATAATATATTTATAAATAAATATAAATAAAAAGTTCATTCAATTTTTAAAAATACTCAGACAAAATTATTTTTCTGATATGAGTTTTCAACAGGGATCAGAAATAGTTATTTAATTCTGTACAACAAATTTCTTAATAATAGATTATCTACAGGGAAAATTTCTTTCAATTTACATGGCCCCAAAATTTTAACCAAATTTAAACAAAGAGTATATACAAAAATCCTTCCCAAACAAATACTATTTTAAATCCATTTTCACAAAAACATCTCCTACAGATTTATTTATTTATTTTAAAGAAAGAGTATCCGGAAAGACATACTAAATTTCTTTATACCAATATTTGCATAAACAATCTTTTATAGAAGAAACAGAATCATGTTCAAAGAATAATACCTCTTTCCAGTGTTTGTGAAGATCCAGTGAATGAAGAAAATCTTTTACCTGAAGATCTCACAATAGCCTGTAGCTTCCACAATAACTTCCCCGAGGAACTAAACTCAAACAAACTATTCAACCACCAAGATTCTTTGAAGGATCTTCCAATTCCAAAATCAACCAAAATAAAATAACAACTTCTCAGAATATTTTTTTTTTTGCACAGAATTTTTCTAGTGCCCAGAAAATTTCCCCGAGGCAATTGAATAACCCCGTGCAAAATCCCAGATCCTCAATAACCTCCGTGAAATTTTTCAACAACCTTTTGCAATTATGGCACTCACACACATGTCGTGAAGTTGTTGAGAAAATATCTTCTCCACTTCTCGGCAAATTTTGCCATTTAAAAATTTGCATGTAATTTAATTAATCTATTAAATTTAAAATTTGAAAATCAATTTTCTAATTGCATGCAAATTATTTATTTATTTTATTTTAAATACTACAAATCAATTTTCAATCACAATTTTATTTTACATGCATTTTTATTTTATTTTTATTTTCTAATTTTCTAATTCATTTAAATACAATATAATTTATTCACTTAATAATTTAATTTCATTAATTAATTTATTTAATTAAAATAGTTAAATCCTTTTAAAGACCAACTATTTAACCAAATAAACTAACTAATATATTAAATTATTAAATAAATAAATTTCAATCATATTTAAATATTAATTAAATAACAATAAATAAAGCACAATAACAAACATTAAAAATTAACCAATATTTACCTTTCAAAAAAAATGATTTAACCAACAGAAACACAATACAACCTATGACCCAAACTGAAAACTGACAATGTACTAAAACTAGAGCCCCTTTGTGCGCCGGCCCCCACTAGAGCCACTCTCTCTAGACACTCAAGTACAAGATTATCCAACTGAATAGGATTGTATCAACAAGGAAAACTAAACCAACAATGGATCAACCGCGAGGCATAACCCTCTCGCCCAAAATCATGTGCATAACATTCACAAAATTGTACAATCCCAGTGTACATTAACCCAATCCAAAACATAAAATCCACCATCAAATTACAATCTCAAATACAACTCACATTATCCCTGCCTCTGGAAGTTCTAAGCACTACTTAGGTTCCTATAACTGGAAAAGTTAACTCTAGGGTTTCCACATGACCTAAACCCAAATCAAAGAAGATCAAATTAAGTAAAATGAATAACTTCGAGAGTAACCGACACATCAACAATGCCATAAAACAATTTACAATGAACAACAAATCTCATCAAATAAATAGATCAACAACTCGAGAATATTCGATTAAATTCAAAACACAATTTATTTCTACCTCACACAATAACACTACAACATTGCACTATTCAATTTATTTATAAACACAGTTTATTCCTAATCTTCCCAATTTCACCATAATATTATATCTTCTAAAAATTATCATATTAAATCTATAACCCAAATATATATATCCATCCATGGTGTATATATATTTATATGTGTATACACACATATATATATATATAATAAAATTAATTAAAAAGAAACCACATCAAATAAAATCCTATTTTAAAATTATATTTTGCCAAAATAATTAACAAATAGCCATATGTAATGCCATATGCCATATATACATACATATATATATATATCCATATATATATATATATATATATTAATATATATATATTAATATCTATTAGGCATGTATATATTAAGTATGTATAATATATAGAAACAGAAATTAAAAGCATAAAACAAAAAACAAATTTTAAATTTAACTTTTATTTTTAAAAGAATAGAATTGTCACAGCACCTCCCAAGGAAGTGTTGTGTACCTCTCCCAAGGGAGCCATGGCTACTAAGAACATGCAGTGACTGAATCAAAATACTAGAACAACATTAAATAACCTAGTGGAGTAGCTGCGATCCTCTTAGAAATTTGGGGGTGTGCGGCCGACCACTCCCCTTTCCCCCATAAATTTACTACAATAAAATTTCTTTAATAAAATTTATTTTATTTCATTTTTAATTTATTCATTTATTCTTAAATTTATATAAATATTTTTAATGCGATTTCATATAAAAAAAAAAGACTTCGAAATTATCAATTTCAAACATATTTTATACATAAAATTTTATTACCAGTCGCATATATAAATTTTTTTTAAAAATAAAGAATCTTATAGATATGCAGTTTTTACGCATATATATATATATATATATTTAAAGTAATTCAAATGGGAATAATAATAATGCCATAAGTTTGGCATATTTACGTTTTAAATATACATATATATATATATAGAGAGTTCCAGAGCATTAACATGATAACAGATCTTCCAAAAAAAAAAAAAAACCAATATAATAACAGATTTTCTCAGAACACTTGTAAATTATAATTATATGTTTTAATTTCAATAATATTATATAGAAATAAATATATATTTTATTCTGTAGAATATAATTAGTACACCAGAGTATACAGGAGCAGCAACTACAAATTTTAAAAAGAGACAGATTATATAGAAATAATATATGTAGGTATTATTTTTATTTTTATTTTTATTATTATTATTTTTAATCTTTTAAAACTTATAACATAAATAATAGGAAAAATAAGATTTTCATTCCAGATGCTAAATTACTCTGGTAAATAAATTCATTCCATCATACAATGATTTTTATTTCAAATAATCAATTTCCCTATTAACTATATTGGAGAATTTCAAAGAAAGATTTTCTGAAGTTTTCAACAAAAAGGTTTTAAGGGTTCATACGAACGAATTCCAAAATCACAGAACTTATTTCCATAATTTTTCAAAACACATCAAACAATATTGTTTCAAAGTACAACAGAAATAGTGATAAAGGACAGAAGAAAACCTGGAGTCCTTCGTCTGAAGAAGAATCCCTTCTGAAACCTCCTTTCGAATGCCTCCTGCAGTTCCTTCTCGATCCCTCCTGCAGCTCTCTTTTTCGAATCTATCTATCTTCCAAACCAATTATTATTTTTTTTCCCCAAGTTTGTAACAAAAATTATTTTCTTTATTTATTTTTCTTTCCTAGATCCAAAAACAACAGAGCAGGACCCTCTGTGTGAATAATCTTCTCATAAAAATAATAAATCAAAAATAAAGATCAATAAAGCTCTTCTGCTTTCTTTTCTCAAAAAGCCTCCCCCTATTGGTCCTTTTTCCAGCTTTTAAAAGCACACTTATCTACAATTTTAATTAAAATAATTTATTTAATCTAGATATTATCTCCACATGATTTCTAATTTAATATTAATAAAAAGATAATATTTAAATTATCCTTATCAATATTCATTTAATTTAATTATTATCAACAATATTAATTTAAAATAATTATTTACTCTTTTAATAAATTAAATCACTTTTAAATTTACAAAATATTTAAATTTAATATTTTACCAATTCACAATTAAATCAAAACAACTAAACACTTTAATCAATTATCTTATAAAATAAAGTTAATTAAATAAACATGAACCATAAATAAAATGAATACTTCAACAATCAAACTACACAATCAACAAGAACGAAAACTTCAGTCATAACACAACAACTCACAACAGACGACGGACTTGGGACGGGGACACTTCCAAACCTACTCCCTTTTTCAACATTTTTACCCGTTGGGTTAATTTATTGCTCGCCCTATCCTGCCGAAGCAAGTGGAATTGAGACTTATTCCTATAATCCTGCATCCAAATAAACGTCAAGTAGCACATGTATATATATAATCAAACATCCTATCATGAGAAGGAATTGCAGTGTAGGAGGGCACTCGTGAACGAGTGATGCTACACTGTCCTCTCACCTAATCTATTCTAACAATTACAATATCAATAACAAACTAACATTTCTAACCAAATTGATCATAAGATAACATGATACTTAACTATTGCATCATAACTAATTACTAAACCATTGCATTATAAAATAATACTGAATTCAAATAACATGATCACCATAGGATTATCACATTGACATATAAAACATTAGAGAGAAAGCATTGCATAATAAAATAATCCAAACCCTACATACAGAGTATCATAAATCATAATAATAATATCAATTGTAGCAATCAACTAAACTACGCAACCACACACACCAAATCGATGAATCAATCACCATCACAATTCAGTATGACACTAACATATAAAAGCAAACAATAGTAGTAAATAGTATCAGAAACATGGGGGTATTACACTTAACCACTTAAAATGTGTTGTTGTTCAATAGTAGCTTAACCATATCTAAGCTAGTGATTTACTTGGATAAATTAGAATGATAAAAACCAAACCTCTTAAAAGATTTTCTAGGAAACACGGGCCCAACAACCCACCTCCAACTCCTCACTTCAACACCATAGACAATCATTAGGCTCTCCTTCCTCATGAAGTGAGTAAGCCAATCAGTGTGAAGGTCATATACTAAGTGAGTAAGCCAATTATCTAGTTTCAAGGCTATGAAATATTTTTAAAATTCATAATATTAAGAAGGTCATAGGGAAGAGGACCCAGTAGTACCTAAGCATGTGTCAATAGTTGTGATAGTAGTTGTTTATATAATGTCCAATATTTTTATCAATATTGGATCAATAGTTGTGACTTTAAAGTTGTTAGTGTTGATGTTGACTACCCATAATTAAACAAAATGTATTCCTTTGATCTCAAAAACAACCAATCATGTGATTCCACATCAGCGCTCAATAAAACATGTCGTGAATGCACAAGTATTGGTCTCACTTTTTTTTTGGGCCTTTTTGGACACCTTGAAAAAAAGCATGCTAATGTGGCATCATATTTGATGATGTGGCCCTGAAACCTTAGTTATAAGCAGGGGACTTGCCAAGTAAGTTGCTGTAAAAGATTGGTAGTGATTTGAAATTTCCAAGTAGGATAATTAGAAGCGCGAAGTTAGGGTACACAACTACTAGGTCCTCTCCCCTATACTATGTACACAAAGATATGTTCTTTCTTTTTCCAATAAATTATAATACAATGTCTAGTATGCACCCCAACTTTTTTGTTTTGTTAAGCATTTTCTAAACCAATTACTAGAAATATAGGTAAGAGTCAATAATACAGGTTAGTTTTCTATATATACATGCATATATGCATACACATAATTAAACATTTTTTTTTTAATATTTTGAAGTGGATACAACATATAAGTCTCATCACCAAGAATGCATGCCACATAACATCACCTTTTTGTAGGATACAACATAAAATGCACCTTTTTGTAGGATGGTGCCCAAGTCTTATTTGACATTGGTAGGCATCCATCCCCAGTCCATTATGCTTGCTTGTGAGAGATTAATATGCTTATAGATTATATCTCTTTTTTTTTGTTGATTTCATAAGGGAGATATCTATTAAAGATTGTGTCAAATTTTTAGAAAAATACATTAGATTCATTGAAGAGTATTCTCATTTGCATGTTCACATAATCAAATTCACACCAAGCAATTTTGTGCTAGGATGATTGATAAAGCAATATTATATGGTCTCATTTCATTGCTTATGAATATTGCAATCCTCTTCTTCTCATACCCATGTTTATATTATATATAAATTTAACCAAGGCATAAATTATCATGGGCTTGTGTGATGCTCTTTTCAATGCTATCAACAATGACATCAAATCATTGTGGAATAAATTCAAGACAAGTAACAATATAGACAACATACTGAAGGTAGCCTCCAAGATGAGCATGTGTGTGAATACCACTTATGGCTTAATTTTTCTCTTTTTACAACCCCCATATACCTATTAAAGAAAAGTATGAATCAACATCTTGATTCTTAGAAGTTACAAATATACGAAGTTTCCAAATAGTTTAGCGTATTTCGCATGGAACAAAAAGAACAAAATTTTGAAATACCTTATCCACTATGAAGATTTAAACACTATTCAAGCAATGCAATAACTCTTAATAAACTTTTGGGGGTGAATTTTGAAGTTCACTCATTACTTAAAATTTGAAATTGAATAATCCTATAAAAAATGGTGTGCTAGTTGAACAATAAAATCAAACTACTCACAAAATTTAAGCACTAATTAAGAAAGAGAGTAAAACAACAATAGTTAGATTTCATTCCACCCCTTTTTCATCCTCTTTCTCTATCCATTCCCTATGCTCCAT
>VDFB02255484.1:0-101948 GCA_007258455.2 Sequoia sempervirens | reverse complement strand
GGTACCTTTTGCGCAACCAGTCATGGCCGCACCACCTACAAGACCATGGGGGAATGCTTTTGGTCCCCTCTGTTTGGCTGCACCTTTGCATGAACTACCGCGTGTATCTAGGAAACATCTCCCGAAGTTTCAAGGTGATGGAAAACAACACCCTGATGAGCACATATCCGCATTCTACATCGTTTGTGGCATTCTCGGCATTGAACATGAAGATGTTTCTGTAAGATTGTTCATTGAATCCCTTCAAGGGGTGGCGGCCGAATAGTTCTTCACCCTTCCTAACGCCTCTGTCACCAATTGGGCCACTCTTCGCACTAAATTTGAAGAAAGATTTAAACCTTCTAAAGATTCACATGCTCTATTGGCGCAGCTCACCACCATGCGTAAAGAAGCTCACGAGCCTATGCGCGAGTTTGTGGCAATATTCAATAAATTGGTGACGCGGATCCCAAATGATGCAAGACCAACGGATCATAACCTAAAATGCTTCTTCATCAACACACAACTACCCAAGGTGAGTTTCTACTTACGTAGGGAAAATCTTGTTAATGTTGAAGCGGCCCAGCAATTGGCTACCAGTCTGGAGGACGACATGATCCTTGCCGGAGAAATCAGAATGGGAACTAACGGAAATAAAAGGATGCAAGCTTTAGGGTCTTCGACATCCAATGTTAGTACTCCCAGTGCCAGCTCAAATTTCACAAATCCCATGGTCCAAAGGCTGGCGAATGAAGTTTTGTCTCTGAAGAAACAGGTTTCAAGCAATAACAACATTAACAATTACAAGGACATCCCTAGGAGGACTTTCCCTAATTATGCTGGCAACAAAAATCAAAACCGTCTCCCAACACCTCCAGGAAGGCTTGCTCTGGAAGCCCCACCCGCTAACAATGCTGCGGGATACTATGAGACTAAACAAGATGATTATGCGCAGCCCGAATACCCTGAAGAAGAAAATGCCGATCTCTTCCTAGAAGAAGAAACTAAACCGGCTGGCGACTCCAAGATTAGCTATTTGCAAATGATGGAAGAAGAAGAAGAAGAAGACGACTTGGTGACTGACACTTACGCTGTTTTTACGCGGCATCAACAAAATCAGCTTGATAAAGCTCAAGCTGCTGCTGTTCCAGAAAAAGAGAAGCCGCCAGTAACAATCGCCAAAAGAGGATCTCCCCTCCCTTGGCAACCTAAGAAAGCAGCAAATCCACAAGTAAGTGCACCTCACTCCCCTTCATCAACTCCCGTTATTCCTAAAGCTAATCCTCTCGTTCCAAAGACCAGTGTACCTTTTGTGAAACCAATCAGTGAAGTTACAACTTCCAACCTACAAAGTTCTTTCCAGGCTTTTGACATTATTGACCATGCCAAGAAAACCAAGGTTCAAATGTCCGAGGCTGAATACCTCAAAGCCAACCCCGACCAATTTGACAGGATTGTCAAGTTCGTCAATGATAAAAGAATTTCCCCAAGTCAGGATACACCTCCTGACATCCCAGTTACTCCTAAACCCACAATATCACAGAGTAACCTTGTATCTAATCCTCCAACCGCCTCCGGACGCATTGATCCGTTTTTCATCTCCCTACTTGTAAATGGTTTCAAGTTGAGTAACTGTGTCATAGACTCTGGTGCATCCGACAATGTGATGCCCGCCAAGGTAGCTACTGCTTTAGGCCTCGAAATGACCAAAACTTTCAGCCATTGTTTTTCCATGGAGAATAAACAAGTGCCATTAATCGGTCAGATCAAAGATGCGCAATACGCATTCACCGCATACCCGGAGAAGAAAATAAAAATGATGGTCCTTGTGGCCGATGTACCAGCCTCCTACGGAATCCTCCTCGGACGCAATTTTTGCAAAGATGTTGGAGGAGAACTAAGTATGGATATGTCCAAAGCAAGAATACCAGTAAAAGGTGTGATGCAAAAGCTGATCCCTGAAAAAGAATCAAAATTTTCAGTTGCCAAATTAGATGAACCCAGAGCTCAGATTTTGTTCGAATCCTCAGGCGTGGGAACTTACTATCTATAGACGAATGAAGTAGGGGAATCCTCGACTCAAAATGAGTTAGAAAATGATGATATTTCTTCCACTTCAAATGAGACGTCGTCAAGTGATTTGTCTATCTCCAACCATGAATCTTCGTTAGATGATGAAGCTTTGGACTTCGACACTGTTAGCATTGGTGATCCCAATGGTGTCTGGTTGCTCGAATTTGATGGTAGCTGCTCTTCCACCGGCTCTGGAGCAGGAATGGTTTTTATTTCGCCAATAGGAAAGTTTTTCCCTTTCTCCTTCAAGTTGTAGTTTGATAACACCAATAACACTGCCGAGTATGAAGCCCTGTTGTTGGGAATGCAAGTCGCGCTGAAGAAACGTATAAAAAATCTTCATGCACAAGGTGATGCCGAGATGATAGTATGTCAAGTGAGAAATCTCTATCAGATAAAGAATGATAGACTCAGGCATTATCGTAATCTAGTGTGGGATTCTGTTGAGGAATTCGAAGCTTTTGATATCTCTGTTGTTCCCAGAGAATACAATACTAGAGCTGATTCCCTCGCAATCTCTGCCACGCTCTTGGTGCCACACAAAGACTTTCAAGGTTCTACCTACACCATAGAGTTGGTTTTCCGCCCAAGTGTCTCTGACAATTCAGAAAACTGGCAGATTTTCAATGACGATCATCAAATCATCGCCTTTCTTGAGAAAGCAGAGAATTTTGATGAGTTATATTTTGAGGGCAGCGATTCTCCGCCTCGAAAATCTGTGTCTAATATAGATCCTGTCACGGGTGAAGAATATTTGCAACTCAAAGGGAATAAGATTCCCAAAGGATTGGTATCCTTGGAAAAGTTTTTTGACAAGCATGATCGCCACGTGAAGAAGCAACTCTCAGATTCCAACTCATCTAATGAAGTGGAATAGATTAATTTAGGAATTGAAGCCAACCCTAAGATGGTGAATATTGGCAAATGTTGCACGACCGAAGAAAGAAGACAGTTTGCTCAGCTACTACAAGAGTATATTGATGTCTTGGCATATTCATACGAAGATCTAAAATCTTTTCGGCCTAAAGAAGTACAACATGATATTCCTCTCAAGGTTGGAGCTTTGCCTTACAAACAAAAGCAGAGGCAGTACAATCCCAAGATCTCTGGAACAATTTTGGCGGAAGTTCAAAAGATGCTGAATGCACGGATAATATTCCCTATCCATCATTCAACATAGATAGCCAATATCGTCCCCGTTCGTAAGAAGAATGGTGAAATCCGCATTTGTGTAGATTTCAGAAATCTAAATCAATTGTCTCTCAAAGACAATTACCCACTTCCAGTGATGGATCAAATCCTACAAAATGTAACTGGATCTGAGATGCTCTCCATGCTAGACGGATTTTCTGGCTATAATCAAATTGAAGTTAATTCAAGCGATCAACACAAAACCGCTTTCACAACGCCATGGGGAACCTTTGCATATCGTAGGATGCCGTTTGGTTTGATCAACGCTGGCGCTACATTCCAACGTGCCATGGATCTCGCTTTCCGTGACGTGATGGGCAAGTTCATTGTGGTGTATCTTGACGATCTCACATTTTTCTCTAAGCAACGTCATGAGCATTTCTACCACTTGAGGAAAACCCTTGAAAGATGCCGTCGGCACGGTATTTCCCTAAATCCCAAAAAGTCAACTTTTGGGGTGACAGAAGGTAAACTTCTTGGTCACGTTGTATCCACAGAGGGAATCAAGATTGATTTGGAAAGAGTCAATGGAATTAAATCTCTCGCTTTGCCGTCAAGCAAGAAAGCTGTTCATTCTTTCTTCGGCAAGGTAAACTTCTTAAGGAGGTTTCTTCCAGACTTTGCTGAAAAGACCCGTCATATTGTGAATATGATGAAGGGTAACGCCACATTCCATTGGACGGCAAAAGGCAAAGCAGCGTTCGATGATATCAAGGAGGCCATTGCCCATGCGCCTGTGTTGGTCTGCCCCAACTACACCAAAGATTTTGTTATGTACAGTTATGCTTCCGAGCATACACTATCAGCAATTTTGGTACAGGAAAATGATGAAGGTTTTGAATCCCCCATTGCATTCATGAGCTGCCCCCTGAAGAATTATGAATTGAAATATTCTCAAATGGAGAAGCATGCTTTCGCAGTTGTGAAAGCCGTCAAGCATTTCCGGTTCTACATTCTAAGTAGTCATGTGAAGGTTCTCGTCCCAGATTCGACTGTTAAGTCTATCCTAACACAACAGGAGTTTGGAACAAAAAGAGGCAATTGGATTGCCAAGATTCAGGAATATGACTTGGAAATTAAACCCACTAAGTTGATACGTGGACGTGGACTTTGTCAGCTTATTGCTGAAAATAGTCCAGATGAAGAAATTTCAGAGGATGAAGAAGTTTCAGACGAGGAGGTTGATCCCAGTACACTTCCAATGGTACTATTTGTTAGCACCACTGACGAATGGTATTCCAACATCGCTCACTTCCTCACATATGGAGAATGCCCTAATCACTTGACTCCAAATGAAAAGAGAACCATCAAGCTGAAATCAGCTAATTTTGTCTTATGGGATAACGGCTTGTATAAGCGTGCAATGGATGAGACGTTTCTTAGATGCATTGATAAGGAACAACAACAAAAATTGCTGAAATCTTATCATGATTTGGCATGTGGTGGGAATTTCTCAGCGCCAGTAACAGCTCACAAAATCCTGAGAGCGAAGTATAACTGGCCCACACTTTTTCAGGACACGTACTCTTGGGTGCATAAGTGTGAATTGTGCCAACAGTTTGTCGGCCGTCCCAGGTTGGCATCTTTTCCATTAAAACCTGTTGTGATCGAAGAACCTTTCCAGCAATGGGGCATTGACTTCATAGGTGCGGTTAATCCATCATCAAGTGCTGGACATATCTATGTTTTAACTGCTACTGACTATTTCACCAAATGGGTGGAAGCGATACCTACCAAGCGTGCTACTTCAGAAGTAGTGTGCAGTTTCTTAAAAGAAAGCATTATTTCCAGGTTCGGTGTGCCGAACAAGATTGTTGCTGACAATGCTTCCGCCTTCTCATCAAACGAGATTACTGAGTTTTGTTTTGAACACGGTATAACTTTATCACATTCTTCTGACTATTATCCGCAAGGTAATGGTCAGGCGAAATCTAGCAACAAGAATCTGGTGACTATAATCTGCAAGCTGGTGGACGAGAATCAACGTTTGTGGCACAAGGCTTTGTTCAACGCTTTGTGGGCAGACAGGATAACTCTGAAGCGGGCAATCGGCATGTCTCCTTTTCAACTCTTGTACGGGTTGAATGCCGAGATTCCTATAACCTTGGAATTACCAGCCCTCAAATTGGCTAAGGCCATTGAGGATGAGACGTTTGACAACTCTGTTGATAAGCGCATCATGTATCTCTCCGAATTGGAAGAGAATCGGGTTCAAGTGGCTAACCGCATTGCGGAACACCAGGACCAAGTGAAGAAGCTGTTTGACAAAAAAGCTAAGTCTCGATAATTTCAAATTGGTGACCTCGTTCTCCTGTGGGACAAACGAAGAGAACCAAAGGGTATGCACGGGAAATTTGACTCACTGTGGACAAGACCTTTCCAAATACATCAGTTGCATGGTGAAAACAGTTTCTTGTTAGCAAACGGAGATGGAACGCCATTTTCCCTTCCTCACAGTGGGCAACATCTCAAGCACTTTACACAGTAAAGAAGTTGGCGTTGGTATGTAAATACTTTTTATTTTATTTTTTTTAGTCCTTTTGAGTCTTTATGTTTTAAGTCTTGTCGTCGTCGTCGCCCGACTCTAAGCCCAATGGATGGATAAAGGCACTTGAATTCTAGAATTCTTCTTCCTTATTTCTTTTCAAAGAACGACCAAAGGAAGATCCCCAGCAAGAGCCAACTGTTATCACGGAATCTAGCAGCGCTCATTCCATGGATAACCCCCCTACGAAACTTGTCCGTTTCCTAAGATTCGTGAAGTTCAAGTACGCATAACGAGGTGATTTTCAAGCCACCTCGAAATGCGTTCCAAAGCCTCGAATAGTCAATTCGAGCATCCCCCTATGTTCGCCTCGTGAAAACCTTTGAAACGAGCCCCTTCGCGAAGTCTCACTATTCGTACTTAGCGAATTGTGAAAAATGCAGTAGCACTGAAAAAGTGCGCTCCTCATCACAAGCCAAATTTGGCTAAGTATGAAAAGTGTAGGGGCGCTAATTTTTAGCGCCTCTGCATAAAGGTGAAGTCTTTGAAAATGTAATAGCGCTAAAAAAGTGCGCTATTACACTTTTTTCCCACACTTAGTCTTTTTCTGGCCCTGGCGCGTTTCTTCATGTTTTTCACATTTTTTCGTCAATCGTGCCACTTTTCGTGCCTAAATTTATTGCTCGACCTGAGTTAGGTTTTTGAGCCACCATTTACTTAAAAGTGTTTTAGTTTTCTTTTTCATTGTTTATGATCTTTATTCTTCTTTTCTTCTTGCTAGGCGAGTTCTCTTCAAACTGCAATCACGTTTTTGAAAAATTAGAAGTCTTTGACGCTTCTCTCCAGCAATCTTCACGTTTACATCTTGGTAAGTCGTTACCCTTGCTTTCTCTTTATTATCCATTCGTTTTTGTACATATCTGGAGATTTACATATGCGTTTCTCTTTGTTTTCTTCTCACGCGTATTCTTTTTCTCCACACACGTTTTCTCTTTCTCCCTTCGCGTTTTTGTCTTGCGTGCCCTTTCCATGCTTCTTCTTCATGACGTTTCAAGTGGCATCCCTTCTTCCTCGCACGTCCTTCTTTCTATGCTTCTAACCTCAACGTTTTTTGTGTTTATATCTTTCTTTGTCAACCTCTCAATCACGTTTTGGCACGAACATGAAGAAACTCTTGTTTTGTAAGAAGGATTGCTTGGCTCTTATCCGCATTTACAATGGCAATGAAACGAACTTTAATTGCAACTCCTTACAGACAAACAAGATTTGTTTTAAGCGTTTCATTTTACAAAGCAAACCCCAAGCGCCGTTTTCAAGCACCATTACATCTGCTTTCACAAATCACGTTTCAGATGCAGAGGCACTGAAAAACTGCGCCCTGTCATTTTGAAAATTTTCCTAACACTGAGAAATGTAGGAGCGCTATTTTTCAGCGCTCCTGCATCAAAGTCTGAATTTCCAAAAGTGTAATGGCGCTGAAAAAGTGCGCCCTTACACTTTTCACAATTTTTTCGAGATGAACTTCAAACCTGTCCGTTTTAGTTATGAACCTTGCTCTTTCCATTTTGTGCATCGTTTTGCATGCCTTGTTATCCACTCCACGCTTTTCCATGATTGTTGCTCGTTTCGCGCATCCCCATGCTACCTAACAACTAATGTTTGTTCTAGCTCGACACCTTGCAATCTCTTTTCAAAGATCTTCAAAGTTCGAGTGATCAAAGTTTCAGTTATTCTTGATGACTGCCGGTAAACCTCCGTCTTCTTCAAGAGCAAAAGGCAAAATGAACTATAAATATCAAGGTGTCTATCCGCCGACCATAGTGGTCTCCAAGGTGGAAGAAATAAAAGACACAGAGGTTGGCCATCAAGACTTGGTTGATTTTGCGAAGCAAACAGAGATGAAGCCTCTTCCTGATCTAATGAGAGCAATTGTACACAGTAACCTGCATTTGGTAGCTATGTTCCCTACAGCTGCACATAATACAGAGTTTGTTCTTCAGGTGGCATCTCATTACATCAGAGAAAGAAGAAGTGTGATTGATTCTTCTAGGCACGAGATTCTAAGACTCGACCCTCATTTCTTTGACATTGTGTTTAAGGTTCCTCAAATGGAAAAATACATTGATATTTCTATACAAAAAGCACAAGAGGTCTTTGACGCTGATCCCAACAAGGCTAAAAACCTGATAAATGCCCAATGGTTGAAGAAGCCTAGACCATCTGTTTCTAGATGGCCAAAGGGACTCCTGCGAAGCGATTTCAAGGATGACATCAAAGATATGATCACATTTTTAAGTACAGTAAAAGGCTTGCCAGAATCGTTCACTTTTCACGATTGGATGTATGAATACATCAGGATTATAAGAAGACAAAAAGTGCACATTGACTGGGGCAAACAGATCAGTGATGAAATACATGAGCAGCTGATCAATGCTCCTTCCTGTTGTGACCTTTTCACACATCGCCCCATCAAGATGGGGACCCCCTAATTTTTGCTCCATTCTGGTCTTTTGGGCTTGGGTTTTCCTCTCTCTCTCCCGCTCTGTCTCTTTTCTGATGTCCGCCTTTCAAGGGTTGCGCCCGTCAGTGAGTTTAAACATGAAATTGACCAAGTCTGGGAATTAGGGTTTCATCTTTCTTGGTCAGTCCAAGGTCGAACGAAGTCAATAAATTGAAAATTGAGACTAACATTGTTGTCAGTGTGCTTCCAGCAGGCTTTCAACAAATTTTCATCTGATTCTGAGGTACTTACTATTTTTAGTAAGTGTGCAATTGCGGGAAATCTATCAGCATTTTTGAGAATCCGACAGTCACACCACATTCAAAGCACATCAAGCTACTCACAGGTTAAATTTGAGCGAAAACAGCCAACTTACTATTTTTAGCAGTTCAGCTTCGGGCACAAATTTCAGGGCTCAAATGCAGAGTTTTTCTTTGCATGTTGGCATATTCCTTCTGGGTTTTTCAAGACCTTCGCAATGATGTAACATGCAGAACGAGACGACCACTTTCAGAACTCAGTCTTCCGAGGCTATTTTTAGGGTTTGCATGTCAGGGTTTCTTTTGCATGTCGGATGATTCCTGATGGGTTTTTCGAGAGCTTCGCGATGGTGTGACATGCAAATGAAGATACTCGCTCAGTAAGGAACTTGCTATTTTTAGCAGGTGTCCCGACAGCCGCTTCCTAGCAGTTCAGAATCACAGGCTGATCGCAGTGCCACAGAAACGAAGAGAAACAGAGATCATGTAATACGCATGCAGAGCGAATTAGGGTTTCCAACTTCGGAGCCTGAAAAGAGGAGTCAAAAGTTAGAATTTTCGAAAACCGGTGTAAACCACCACGATCAGCATCCTTCAAGCTATCTGCTGGTAAAATTTGAAGTCAAACGAAGCACTTACTATTTATAGTAAATCAATTTGGAAACTGGCTAAAAATAGTAAATTGAGTGCATGCGTCAGCGTCAGCAGTCAGGTCACGTGGTGAGGAGCGCCTCATTGAAATTTCAAGTCGATCGGAGCAATGGAGCTATCAAAAACAAGAGGTTACTATTTATGGTAAACCACCTTCAGAAATAGGCTAAAAATAGCAGGGTGACTAAAAATGGCAGTGTTGACAGGACAACGAGGTCATAGGGATGCAGTGTGCAAAATTTCAAGTCGTTCTGAGCTTCAGAGACGCAAGTTCAGAAGACTTACTATAAATAGCAGGACATGTAAGCTGGCAAAAAGCGAATAAAAAGTCCAAGTCTGGAACTTCATCCAATAAACATGGTGAAATGCGCCCAGTTGATGAGGAGGCATGAAAATTTCTAAGAACAAGCTCGTCCTTCACCTAGGCCAAAATGCGCCCAAGGTGCAAAGAAGTCAAAGAAAAGTCAATGAACTTTATCCAGTAGGCATAGTGAAATGCGCCCAAGGGAAGCTCAGAAAGGTTAAAAAATTTTGTAAGTGTGGATATCCGCCACCACCTTCAAAATGCGCCCAAATTGCAAGTTCATCCTTCTCAGGGGGTAAAATGCGCCCAAGTTGTGAGTGGTCAAAGCAAAGTCAACGATTTTCATCCTCTTCCCTAGGCAAAATGCGCCCAAATACATGCATGTCAAGACAAAAATGGGAGGTGAAGGGTCACTCCAAGGGCGTTGTATAAGTTTCATCCACTAGACATGTCAAAATGCGCCCAAAAGGCAAAGAGGTCAAATAAGTCAACATTCTTATCCTCCACCTACATAAAAATGCGCTCAAGTTAGAAGCAAGTCAACAAAGTCAAAGTTTTCATCCTCTTGCCAAGCCAAAATGCGCCCAAGTTGAGGTGTAAAAAGTGACTGAGGGTGGTAAATAAGGTAAAAGGGTGAGTGAAAATACCTCAAGGCGTGGTAAAGGTGGTAAATGCTAGGCGTTTTCCTTCATCTAGTGCTAAATGCGCCCAGGGCCTAAGGTGTTGAAGATGTTGAAGATGTTTTCCTAGCGCCTAAGGTGATGAAGTGTTAGAAAAAGTTCTAAGGCGTGTGAAGTATAGTGCTAGGCGTGATTTTCCTCAAGTGTGCTAGGCGCCTCAAGTAAAAAATGAAATATTTTTTTTAAAGTGTTGGAGAATTTTTCTAAGGCGTTTGAACTTCAAATATAAAATTGCCTTGCAAGTGTGGAATAAAATATAAATGGTGAGTAAGGAATAAAAGTGTGCTAGGCATGAATAAAAATTTTCGAATGAAATTGATAAAATTTCCAACACTGGTGAATGAAACAAAATTTTCTAAGGCAAACTCTCAGAGTGCAAGACGATTTAAAATATTTTCTAAGGCAAATATTTTCTCCCTTGGAAAATACGCCTAGAACTCAGGGTGATAAATTTTCTTCTCAGAACACTGGCAAATTTTCTCAATGATGAAGTCAGAGAATGATGATAATGCAGATGAACTCAAACTTCTCAAGTCAGAGCAACAGGATGATCACAGGCGAAGAACGGATTTAAATTTGACAAATAATATTTTTCTAAGGTTCAAAATTCAAAAAAATTAAATGAACCCGTTCGTTGGGTACCCATGGATTCGAAGCATTCTGAAGAAAATTTTCTTCTGGGTACTGAACATTCGCGATGATAGATGGATTTCCAAGTCTTCCGCACTTCGCCAACACTTTTTCAGTGGAGAATTTAATCAGTGCTCAAATTGTGAATTTTCCTAAGGGAGAATTTAAAATTTTCTAAGGCAAATTTGAATAAAACGACTTTTCAAAGTGAATTTCTCCGAATGATGAATTCAAGATGAGTTGCCTAAATAATTTTGATTGAATTTTTCAGTGATGAATTCTCCAGAGATGATGAAGAGTTAAATTCGAATTTCAAGTGACAGAGTTCCGGCTGGTGGATTAAAAGGGTGGATTTAAATTAAATTTTTCAAAAATAAATTCAAAGATGCCAGTCAAAGTCAAGTTTCTAGAAGAATAAGATTCCGGACGTCGAGAGACAAGTGTCAGAAATACCAGAGAGGGAGAATTCGAATTTTTGAAATGGAGTAGTGGAAGTTTAATGCACTGGCTATAATTGGCTTCTTCTAGAATTCGAATTTTGGCTATAAAATGAACAAGTTTCTCACTCATTTTTCACAGCTGGAGAAGTCGACTTGCTCTGAGTAAGTTACTGAAGATTGAGTATTTGCTGAAGCTTGAAGGAATTCGAATTTTTTTCTGAGGAGTAGAGTTTGCTGAAGGTTGCTGAGGATTGAAGAGGCGCACTTAGAAGTTGCTGAATGTATTCAAGTCTACAGTTGAAGAGGACACCTTGAAAATCTGAAGACAAGAGGTGCGCACTTGCTGGTTAGAGAAGGTACGAGTGTGATTGAAGCCTGATTCCTTGCTAAAGTTGAAGTTGCCAGTTGGAGGGGACGCCTTGAAGTGAAGTAAATTGCTGAGAGTTTTCAAAGTGTGAACTTGCTGATTGCTGGTGTGAAATACGAAGTCATAAAAGTTCAAATTGCTGATTAAGAAGTGAAGTGAAGTCACTAAAGTCCACTTAGAAATCTGTTCTAAGTGTTGAAGTTCGAATTTATTGAAGAAGAGGAAGCTGAGGTTTGCAAATAAGAAATTTATTGCAGCTTCTAGAAGTCGACTGCAGCCCCTATGCAATGTCTTATTTTTTTTTTTTTGCTGACGAATGTTTGTTATGTTGCAGATGGCTGAGGCAAGGGCGGCTGGCAAGGACAATGGTGCGTCCAGACAAGCTATGATCAAGAAGCTGAGTAAGACGTTCATGCCGGAATCAAAGTTCATTTCAAAGTTGGGCAAGTTGACAGACACCAACCTGGGCTCTGTCAACCTGGAGGCCTTCAAAAGCAGAATGTTGGGTATCGGAAGTCATCGGCCTTCGACCACTTCACACAATATTGTTCGAAGTGGATTATATGCAGCTGCTGGTTTTCCACCAGCCATCAAATGCTCGGAGCTGATAATGGAGTGCGCCAATTACTATGAGAAGGATCGTCGGTCAATCATGTCACCCGATGGCCAAGTGCTAGCAAATCTTACTCCAGCGGCCGTTGGTGAGGCTTTCGGGATCCCAGTATACAGGAACATGGTCTATAAATCCAGAGAACGGGCTGAGCGGATGTATGCTTCCGCATTCGAGAGATGCACGGAGACAATTAACACTCACTGGATGAGCACTCCTAAGCCTTCTCGCACAAAGTTGCCGAAGCAGATCATTGCGGAGGATTTGAAACAAGAATATTGTGATCTCATCATGATGCTGAGCAAGGTTGGTGGTTGTGCACAGTCCTTCATTTTTGAACCTTGGATGTTTTACTACATCAACCTCGTGCTTGAAGGGAAGGATTATGTCAATTGGGCCGAGATGATCAGTGATAATTTGCATGAGCAGCTCCTAAGCCTCCGAAGAACGAAGACATTTTACATGAGCTCTTACATTATCTATATGTTGGCACGTATGACTAAGTACAGAGGGATCTCTTATAAGGAGCCTGTCGGTTGTGGCTCTCATCAATTCAAGATATATGATGCTTGTCCACAGTTGCATTTGGCGAGCACAACTCACTACAAGCGTGTCAACGATTCCTTCACCATGTACATTACGAGGTTGCTTCAGGAGCGGTTACATCACAGAATCTCGAGGGAAGCCCAAGAGTTGATTGAAAGGTATGGGTGCTGGTTCATACAGTTTCCGAAATTTTCTTATATTAGGCTGCAAGGTTTCTCATCATATCCATATAGGCTGCCTAAGTACCCAACAGAGAGTTTTAATGCTAGAAATATCTAGGCAATTGCTTGCCTTTGATAAGATTCAAAAGAAGAAGAAGAAGGGAGGGATAGAATTTCCAGTTGTCATGGGCAACTCGGATGAGGTGTGTCCCTCAATACAGGCAGCTAGAGAAGCTGAAAGTGAACTTCAATTTTATCATTTTTCATATCATACTAGCCGACAGCACTACGATCCACATCATAACATCAAGTGGGTACTGTCAGAGGAGTTTAAACATAAGGCCACCATAGAGGATTATTGGGCTGATGCAACGGATGAAATTGAAGTAAGGAAAAGGATGTTTTCTCGGTTGCCTATCACTTTAATCAGGGAGTGCGAAGTGGTGCCGGTTCCAGACCAGGCGAACGAGGATATGGACGTTGTCCATCCGGACTATGCAGCAGTTAGAGATACTCCACTTCCACCTCCAGATTGGTCAGAGCCTGAGATTGCTGATTTGGACACACTTTCTATCCCGGTCCTGACATTCACCAGAGCTTGGGTTGATAGGCGTGTAAGCAGATTGAAGAGTAGGTCAATTGCTTTGACTTACAATTTGATGGGAGATCACAGGACGCCCACTACTGGCAGGAAGAAGCAGATTACACGAGGGCCAGAGTCCAGAAAGAAGGAGATAGTTCGACAGGAGCCTACTCAGCCAGAGCCTCCACGAGTCACAGTTGCATCACCGTTGGAGACACGTTCTCCAAGTATACAGGAGGTCTCTTTGTTTGCTGATCAGAGGAATGCATTGAATCAGGTGCAAGTAGTACAGGATAATATTCAACCTCCACGGAGAGAATCGGTTGGCCAAAGCGTCAACGCACCTGTTAGGGCTGATCAGCAAGATGATGAGGGGACCATTACTGACCCTCAGTGTCAGCAGGAGTTAGAGGCGGCCATGAACGATGATGATGATATAGTTTCAGGTGACACCCAGCCACTTGAGGACGATGAGCCTCGCCAGAATGATGAAGAAGTTGAGCAAGTTAGAGAGGTAGAAGCACAGGAACAACGGCCCTTTGATATACAGTATGATGTGCCTGATTGGCTTAAGGACAGAATGAGAAGAAGCCCCAGTGAGGAGATTGATCCAGCAGTTGAGATGGAAGAGTTTTTGAACAGGATCAGTGCACCTCCACAGAAGAAGAAAGCAAGAAAGTTTTCGAAGATATCCACTGAGGAGGATGGCTCTTGCACCCTTCATGTAGCTGTGCCACGAGTTGAGTGTGACCGAAATGAAGCAGTACCTGAGAATTATGTGGTCACGACTCTAGATTTGGGACGCCCTACTGGTGCGCAGATTGTAGAGGAGTGTGATAACTCCTTCCTCGCCCTCAAAGACAGATTATTCAAGAAAGAAGGAAAATATAAAAGGCTGAAAAGAGAACACAAGGCTTTAATCGGATATGTTCAGCAGTTATCTCGTTCTCGAGGGCAGGATATTCCAGTGATAGAGCCTCCAGCAGAGATACCTAGAGAGTCGATCAGCGGCTTGATGGAGTTGGGAAAAATGGCACAGGAGGCAGATAAGTGGGTCACAGGGGTTCGTGTTGAGACAGAGAAGTTTATGGAGGACCTTGCTTCTGCTTTCAGCAGGCCTCTAGTATTTTGACACGGATGGATGCAGCGGATCATGCTTGGGGCGATGCTTCTATCTATCAGAGTAAGGTTATTCAGCATCTTGAGGCATTGAGACATGTTCCGTTGCGATTGCTGATTGATGGAGGTGTCATTCAGGAGAATGACAGGTATGACTTCTCGAGATGGTATTCTTCAGTAATCACGGGACGTGGCTTCTTCGACGCAGCACAGGCGGATTTAGCCAGGATACATAAGGCTATGGCTAATATCATTGATGGAGTTCAGAATACTTTTGAGGCCATATTTGCTAGTCGGCTGAATCCAGATGAGGTTAATATTGATAATTTGAGGGGTAGGCTGGTACCTTTCTTTTTAGATGTGAAGACCTTCACACAGGATGACTTTGAGAATACCTCCACTTTCTCCACCTTGATCCAGAACACGCAGGATTCCTTAGTTGCTTGGAGGAAGTCTTGTGCAAGGCATGAGCTTTCAGTCACAGTGTTAGAGTTTTAGTTAGATTGCATTCCACCCATTTCAGTTCAGGAGGTTGAGGCTGTACTTGGCAGATTTGTTGAGCTTGCAGCTAGGGAGAAGGCAAATGGGAATGCACTACTGGACGAGGATCTTCTAGAAGACTGATTGTGGGCATTTATTGCCTTTACTATTTTTGGGAGTGAGTGGGAATCTTTGATTCATTTAATGTACCACTCCCTATTCTGGCAGTTTTTAGGGTTAGGGCTGAGGTGGCACGATTCTGGCCACTCTATTGATTGTAACCCTAACCGTCTTTTGGGACTTGGCTAGCTATATAAAGGGGGAGTCCCCCTCATTTGTAATTCATTAGAACAGAAGATTAGATCAGAGTCAGAATTGAGGTAGAGCTAGAGACTAGATAGTAGGGCATTGTAGACATTTTGCATAGTGTGGAGAAGAAAGAAAGTTTTCCCTTGAAAACTTTTGTAGAGATTGTTGTGTAATACTTTTCATGATAATAGATCTTTTCATTGATCGTGGAATTCGTCTTGTCATGAATAGCTAGCAAGGTCTCTTCTTCCTTTCGGATCCAAGTAGCTTAATTTCATGCAAGTAGTTTACTCTGATGTGTGGTGTTTTGTTGAGGTAGCTTCTTTCATTCCATACCACTAGCGGCTTGTTGATGATAAGTTCGCCTTGCGTGGTCTACTAGACATTCTCTTGAATTTAACTTCGGTTGTGATTTGTATACCTATATGCGTCGTTTTGATGGTGTATGTATGCTAAGTTATAATCTAAACATCCTTTGCTATCCCTTTGAAGATTGCACTGATTTCGCTAAAGCTGTCCGACGTGAGGCTACGTGAAATTTGGTTGAAGTCTACTAAAACGAAGCTCCACATATCCTGCATTTAGAATAGAACATAGGTTTCTTAGGCCCTATACTCTTTACTTTCCGCATATTTCTGATTAGCTTTAGGAGAACGTACTACATTGCCAAATCATACACGCAAGAATCCCCTTCAAATCATATACCAGCTGCTAACTGCAAGAAGTCTGAACAATTGTGTAAGTCCCCTCGTAAGAACACAGCAATACACATCAACCAAACTGGGTCTATTCGCACTTAAGGAACCTTGGAGTTGAACGTGTGATCTATCTCGCAATCTTAGCACACGGAATACTTTGATCAAGAGAGAACAGAGTAGCCCCAAACTATTTTTGTTCTGCTGTTTGGTGCAGTCACAAAAACCACGTCAACACTTCCACATTGAAATTCTCTATGACTTCTTACCTGGTGTACGCGGCGGATGTAATGAGACAATTCCCAGGTCTATCTACAAAAGGGAATCAGATGATGGTACCTGTATACAGATTTTTCTATCAACTGGAACTGAAGGAAAGCTTTCATCACTTCAGGCGGGTCACAGATGCTTTCTTTGCGCCTTTTCTTTTCAATTTTGATCCAGCTCTTGAAAGGAGGAGGGTATCTGATGAGGCTTATAAGGTGGTAAGTAAAGTTGGATGCCTATTTCTTCAATTCCCAACATTTACTTACTTGAGAGTAGGGTGCTACACTGGTTGTCCTTACATGCTGCACGTTATCCTTCGGATAAGTGGGTTCTCATGGAAACATGCAGACAGTTGATTTCAGTGTAAAAAGAACAAAGAAGCAACCACAAGCGTGGATTCAAGTTCCCACTGATCATTCACAGATATACTATCCCAACTGTACAAAAGGCTAAGTCTGTTTATGCTGAAATGCAGATCATGACAATCAAGACCTATAGGTATAGGTTTGATTTTGATTACCGAGATGTCAGAAAAAGATTACAAAAGGGTCATCCTCACAAGTACCGTTTTGAAGACATCTGGGCTGATTGCAGAGATGAAGAAGCCATTTGCAAAATGGATTATTGCAGGTTGACTGTTCAGTAGATCAGAGACCTTGATATTGCTGACCTATCAGAGGATTTTGCAGATCCTGGTGATATCATCAATGTTGTCTATGATGAGCAAGGAATTGCTAAAAGGCCGTTGCCTGCAATTCAATGGTCTAGGAAAGAAATTACCAGCATGAGAGAGAGATTGAAGCCAATCCTAGCCAACACTGCAGAATGGTTACATAAGCATGGTTATGAAATGAAAAGTTTCAGAACAGATTCGGAAGGAGAAGAATCCAAAGCAGAAGCTCGCCAACAGCAAGAATTCCGCATGAAAAATAAATCGGCGGCTGTTCCCACTTCTTCACGAAGAGGTCCCAGGATCAAGTTTACTGTTGGCAGAAAGATACCCAGTCCGTCCCAGAGACAGAAATCACGGAATCTAATCCATGTCGCTCTAAAGGTAAAACGTCTATTCTAGAGGAGATAGATTTCGATGAAGAAGGAACTTCAAGTGATCAATCCGCTGAAGATGAAGACTCAGCAGAAGTAGACTCCGATGCAGAAGAGGTTTCTGAAAGCGGGCAAGAGTCTGAAGAAGATTCTGAAGAAGAATCTGAAGGTGATTTTGAAGGTGAACCGGAATCGGAGAAACAAGAGGGTGATCAACAGGAACCCTGGCATGATCAAGAAAGAACTACTTCTCCTGAGAATGAAGTTGAGGAAATTCCTAGAACGTCATCGCCTATGATTTCCAATGTTCCTCATACCTCTCCAAATTCAAGAACTCCTCCACCTCCTGTTCCCTCGTCACCTATTCCTACCACATGCATTCCTGCAGTTGAGATATCCACTATCCCTGCAGCATCAACCCCGCTTAATACTCCCTCAGTGACAAGCATTCATACCGTTGATATACTGTCAAGCCCTCAATCGTCCATTCCTAGCCTGTCTTCACCAACATATGATATCACTTTTGAGAATGAATTCAATCGTTTCATGAATGAGTCAATGCGTGATCAGCTCAATGTGCAATCTACAGGAGCAATGATGACAAACAATTCTCCTATTGTCACAATACCCATGGTAACTTCAGACGTGACAATAACTTCAGAAGTGGCGATGACAACTGAATTGACAGTGAATCCAGAAGTTCACACCTCCTTCCTTCCCCCTTGGCTAATATCTCAAGTGTCGAAGCGGAAGAAGCAAATGATCTCTCCGGAGGAGCTCGACCTCGAAGAGATAGTCCTTCCAAAGGCTAAAGGGAAGAAAAAGGCAAAAGTATACTCAAGGCTGAATGTTGATAAGTCTGGCCACAAGTATGCAAAGATTGGCATACCACCACATGAAGAAGGTGATGTCAATATGGAAGACTACACAGTGACAAAAGTCCAACTTGGCAAGGTTACCAATGAAAGTGCAAAGGCCGATGCGCAAGTGACATTGAATATCTTGGCTGGAAGACTGGATAAAGTAGAGCAAGCTCGCAATATGTACAAACAGAGGGCAGAGCATTATGCCACTGTTGTAAAGAGACTTGCAGGATCTCCAACTAATGCACAACCGCTGACAGTGGTAAGTATTGAAGACCCAGCTGTCAACAAAGCTGAGAACTTCACCTCCAAAGGCAGAGTGTTATATGATTTTGTTGAGAAGATCATAGAACACGGGTCTCAGACCATAATTGCTGCGGACGAGAAAACTACCTTGTTAGCCAAGCTCACCATAGAGCTTGATAAAGAAAAAAGTGTACTTTCCCAGGAGCGCAGAGATATGGAAAAATGCCTGCTGACATGGTCGAAGATGAAGCAGGTAAAGCTCAGTAAATTGGTGGAAGTTGGGGTAATTCCTGACAAAGAAAAGTTCATTGAGGTAAGAGAATCCTTGAAACATCGAATTTAAGTAATTCAATCTCTTACGGAAGATCTCCACCAAGTACAGGAAGATGTCAAAGCACATTGTGTTATTCTTGAGAAAGGTATCAACGAGTTGCCTGGTCAACTTCTTGAGGAGAATCGTATCTTCCTGCCGGCCACAGAAATATCTTAGATCTTCAAAGAAGCCATCATGAAATTGATTGACAGTTCAGACTTTTCAGAAGCCTCACTGAACGTCATTTGTGATACAAGGCTCACATTGGATAACCTGAAAACGCATCTTGACAGGTGCAAGAAGGTTCACTCATCTGCCATGAGATCGATCACGATAATTTACACCATTGTGGATTACACCGTTGGTCCAGATGAGAAGTTCGTGCAAGAGACCAAGAAGAAATATGAAGACTTCCGCGCCCAAAGCAAGGAAACATGAAGAAGCTTCCTGATCTCCAGTGTTAGACATTTCCGGTGCATCCCTTTATGCATCTTGTAAATATTTCCTGACATCTTAAATGTCTTTTTGTAAATTGTAATTGCACCAAGTTCGAAGATGTAATCTTTTGAAAACAAATTACACTTTGACTTTGGTCCAAGTTAGGTGAGATCTCCTAAAATCACTCACCAAACTTTCCTTAATTTCCTCAATTAGATTCCTAATTTTGCTCATCCCTCTTTCTATATAATGTGAGGGATTTCCATTGTAAAGTTTATCTTTTAGTATTTTGCAACGAAGTGCTTCCCTTTTTGAAGCAGAATCGTGAAACTTTGTGTTTATGCGTTGTGAATGAAATTCGATCAATAAAGAAGAGGATTGCAAACCAGACTTTGCGTTGGATTCGATACTTTTATGAATTGATCTTATTTGGTGGTGATTAGGTGATGGAATCTGAACTACTCTAAGTAATTTATGTAAACTTTGTGTTGCATCTATTATTTAGATTTGCATTTGTGTTTTTGTTTATCTTTCGGTTGAATAATCTACAAAACTTTGTGCTTGTAATTATTCACGTTCTTTTGATAATTTGGTTGGATGATCTACAAGACTTTGCGCTTGTAATTGTTCATGCTGTTCGAGGAATTGCTGCGTCTAAGAAGACTTTGTGCTTCTAACATGACAAACGATACATTTTTCACAGATCCACCATTGAAAAAGCTACGTAACGACTTTGTGCCTTCGTGAGCTTTCCCTTTTACTTTATTTGTTTGTTGTTAATTACTTCTGGTATCTCTACGCTTTGCTTTGACAAGATAGAGGTATTGGTATTACTGCTAGTTGATCGTTTAAAGTTGTTAAGAATTGTGAACTTCCAACAGTGAAGCATTGTAAACATCTCTGAAAAAAGAGAGAAGGATGAATGTAACACACCCCCCCCCCACTTCGTAAGTTCTGTGTACATTTTGTAATTAATTGTTTGTTTTACTATCGCTTCTGTCAGCAGTAAGAAGGGCGCCTCCCCTTTCCGAGAGGAGAGATTTACATCTCACATAGCTGTGGCTGAAGTCCAAGTTGTGTAATCTATCGAAAAGTTGATTACATAATTTTCACCCAACAGGTCTCATATTCAAAATACCTCAACACTATATCTAGTATACATGATAAAGTCTTGTCATCAACATCGGCAGACAAAATTCAATCTCAGCCACATAGTTATCATTGGCTAGTAAACTTTACAAACTTTTACTGTCATGCTACTTGGTGAGTTCTAACAGGCAATACACAAACTACATTTTTAGAAACTTCACAAGGTGAACAAAAGAAGTGAATGTTGAAGAACTGGAAGGGAACACTATCAAGATTGAACTGTGATCTGTTTTTTGGCACATCTTGCTTTACAAAGAAGCATTTAGCATTCAGAGGTTTTATGTCACAAGTATACTCTGAAATCCACAGCTAAAAATAAAATTTAAAACATTGAGAAGACAAGATTTATTATAGATGAGAGTTTACAGAAGGTGAAACGCTAGTGTAGGCATCTTTCATTGCAAGCCTTCAAATAATGTATCAAATCATGTTCACATTATCTATATACACAGCCCTATAGCCATTTATGTGAAGTGAATCTGCATGATTGAATTATCAACAATAGAATTGGTTTTTTAGGAGCATCAAAGATATGTAGAGGGCCAATAATCAAGTCCTAGATTCTGATTAGTATGATAGCATAATCATTCAGTTGAACATTAATTTAAATCTCTCAACATGAACCACTGTTATGGAGAGGGACTTACCTTGAAATGCTCTATAGGATATTTAAATTCATCAACATTTATGCGATCCTGAGCACACACATGAAGTTAAATAATCAGTGAATACAATCAAAATAGTGGTTGATGATTGCCAAATCAGCAATTAAGTTCACAAAAGAAGAGTATCATTCCTCCATCACATGCACTACACTGAAAAAAATGACATCCTTATCAATCCTTGATTCCTTTATTATTGAATCGTAATGTAGATTCTGCATACATAGAACTTCTTACAAATTTTTCTTACGACTAGGACGGTTGTGCACATAACCAAGAAATTGCAATAGAAGACAAATAATAGCTATCTGTAGCTTTATATATTTAACTATAGAATGAATTTTTAATCACAGAAAGATGATTAAGATAAGAACCCATAGTAAGGCATCTGGAAGTGAATGTGAATCATGAAGCAGGCCAGTAAACTAAGTTTTGCAATGTAAAAGTATCAATAGAAGAACATGTTAATCATAAAAAATATTGAGCCAGTCTTGCCAAATTAATACCCCTCAAACTCAACAAAAACATTCCATAATCAACTAAACACTCTTGTGTATATGAACATGTGTGTGCATGTGGATGTGGGTATGCATGTGCATGTGTGGGTGTGTGTTAGTGTGAGTGCATACTTAGGTGCCTGTGTACACAACTACACATTAAGTCCCAGAATAAGGTTTATTCCTAACTCCCATAAAATTTATTTGCACGAGATAAACTATGCTTGAAAAATATATGTTACTACAACATTACCCCAGAATGTATAATTATGGAACTAACTATCAATTGAATGAATTGCAGAAACAATCTGCAATCTTCACCACAGATCTCAGTTCTTGAAACATAAGCTTTGAATCGACCTATTTAACATTATCAATGCATCGTGAAAATTCATCATCAAAATCTCTGTGCTCCTTTATAATTTATATGCCTCTTATTCAATATAAATTATCTCCCGCATCTTCTAGAACTGATCTGCATCTTTGTTCTCATGGTTACATTTAAAATCACAGCTTATGTTTGAGGAATCCAAGATTTAATAATCTGTGCGATCAAATTTTGAACTGTTTTCTTATAAAATATAATAATCAAATGAGCAGCTGGAGCTTCTTCTTCTTAAGAAAACTTGCAGCGATATTTGTCATGATGGATTGGACCATAATCTGCACATGTACAAACATCTATCCAAGGAATGACTAAATTTGCAAGAATGATTAAATGGATTGTTGTGCAAACATTTATCAGCAATATGTGTTGTCCTCCCATTATGAGAACAACAGTTCTTATTTTTGGCCCCGCAAGATGATGTCCAGTCATGTCCCCGATTTGGAGGCAGATTAATTTAATTAATTTAATTAATTAAGTCGTCCAAATATTGTTATTTCATAAGGATGACTAATTGATTAATTCAATTAAATTAATTATTTATAAAGTTATCCTAAAAATACAATATCGTAAGGTGACTTTATATTTAATTAATTTAATAATAAAGTGACTAAAAATAAAATAATATCAAAAAGTCACTTAAGAGAATAAAATAATATTTTATTCTAGAAGCTTCTTGGAGACTTGTTGAGAAATCTATTTAAGAGGTTGTTGGCTAAGCATTTGAACACACTTGATTTGGAATTCATTACACATTACCTACGTGGTAAATAGTTGAAGCTAAATGCTTAGCTTGCTAGAGTGCTGAAGACTCTAGGGTTCCAGTTTCAATTGTGCAACACCAATCCTAGCTGGGAGTTTGGGGAAGATATTTCAGTCTTTCCACTTGTGCCAAAATTTTGTGGCCTTTGGCCAAATTTTGATGATTGAGAAGAAATCGATTTCCATAAGCACTTGCAGATTTTTGTTGAAGAATTTTCAGTCTTTCGAGGGATGTTTTTGCTTGAGGAAGACATCTAAAGTGGAAGGTTTAATTTTCATTTTGCTGATTGCCAAAAAGCCAAGTTTCTATTCTTGCTGGGGCGCACCTTGAGGAGGTAGGATTTTGGTCAGGGAGGCATAGTAAATTCCAATAAAATTCATCAAGAGTCGTTGGACATCAAGGAAGGTTGGCGCGCCATTTTGGAGGGCAAATACATCTTCATCAAAGAGAATTGAATTAATTCATGATTGCTGCTTCAGAAAACCAGGTTCCTCATTTTCATTATTGCATTGCATTTAGTGTCATATTCTCATATAAGAGTCCTTGGCTGATATAATCAGCAACATAGCAATGTAATTACAGTCATATTATGAGCAATACAATTGCATATGTAATGTCATTTTATTCACAGCAGATTGGCACTTTAGTTCAGCCATGTCATATTGAAGAAAAGAATGAAAACTCATATGTAGAAGGTCTGATTGCATTACTTAATCAGCTTGTAAACACTTTCATATTATTGTAATATTACATTGGAGTTATAAGGAGTTTGGCTGCAAATTGTATGACAAAATGTCAATGGTTGTAGATGATCTTTGCACTTAGGAGTTGCATGACAATTGTTTGACAAAATGTCTAGTAGCTATTCTCTCATATCTACATGTATTAGATGCATGCCAAATGTTTGTTGAAATGTCTATTGGCTGTAGCTTGCATTTTCCGTCACTTATATGCATTTGAAAAAACAAAATCAGTTTCCACATCTTTCTTTATCATTATTAGACATCATTGTATTGTTGAAAGCACTCACAAACACCATTGGCAACATACCAAACCAAAATCAAACAATTAGAAAATTGCAACAGCAGATTATCAGCACTTATCAGTTTGCACACCAACTGTTTGACAAAATTCCTAAGAGCCAAAATCAGCAAATTCAACTTAGATTTAGCAAGGGCTTTTATAGTGGTATCAGAGCCAAGATTCTGCCAACCTGATTGGGTCATTCAAAGAAATTTCAGTTCGATTTCATGGCCGATTTTAGCAAGACAATAGAAGCTGCGATAGGAGCTTGGATTTGACAACAGGATAGCATGATGGAAAGAATGAAAGAATAGGAAAAAGGATTGGAAAAATTGGGAAATAGTCTTGAGTAGAAGGCCAATAAAAAGAAATTACAAGTTTCATCTTCTCTTCAGGAGGATAGCACGCCATCATCTTATGTTTTAGCTGAGCTGGGTGATGATGAGTACATGGAGCAACCGGAGTCCTCTTGTATTTGGACACCTATTCAGGACATTGATGAGGATTTTGCAGATGGGATTAATGCTGTCCTAACTCCAGAACAGAATGAGAGCATACGGGACCTTGCAGAAAAATAATATCAAGCACAATTAGAGGCTTCTTCATGGGAGGTTGAAGCTAGACAAACACCGCATGGTCTACATAGTTTGCAGAACCAACTGAAGGTGAATGAGGGTGAGATTGTAGCAACTTTATCTCATCATGACAGGTTGCATAAGATGATTGAGAATCACCTTTGGATGGTTCAGCTAGAGAGGAGAGAAAAGGGAAATGAAGCGGAGTCTTCTCACATGTGATAGTTTAATAGAAGTCAAAGAAGGAATGGGAGCATTGAAGACAAATTATTTGCACCTTCTTTCGGATTGTGATCGCCTTCTCAACCTTGTTGAGGTCTATGCGGATACGTTGAGAAGGAAGGAGGATTAAGTAGATAAGCTTACTCACGAGCTTATGGTTAACAGTGATTCCTTGAGGAGTACTCAACTAGCTCTTTAGGAATCAGAGAGTCATGTTGAAGAGCTTTGCTTAGAGTTGAGTTTGGCTCGAGATTCATTAGGTACAACAAAGACTCAGTTATCTATGGAAGCCAGAGCACATGTTGATGATAGTAGCGTGAGTTCACCTAGCATTCACATTCAAGATACAGGTATAGTGTCTTGTGTGTCGGATAGGCATGAGGAGTCAGTTGGTGATGGGTGCATTACTCTCGAGAGGAGTTTGCTCGAGCTGCCAGTTGACTGCATGTTGGATGTTGGTGTCGATCCAGCCTCTTTCCAGGGAGTAGATGGCATTCATGACAGTACTCGTGATGATGATGTTGCTGCAAGACCAACTCATCCAGTTGTGAGTTGTGAGTTTTCGTTGGATACTACTAGTACAGGATGGAGTACACATGACTATTTGGGTTTCCCTTTGGCGCAGTCAGGGGAGTTTCAACTCAATTGCATCATGAGGTGTGCTCATCAGTTTGATTTCAACCCACATACACAGGACTTGACTAAGTCATTTTTGGCGCAGAGAGGTGGGTTGAATAAGGGATGTTTGGATTCACTCTAGTACGATATGTTCCCGACGTCAGGTGATGAGTCCTAGTCTCTTGCTTCGCCCTTTCTAGTAGGTTGCTATCAGATTTGCCTAGATGGGACTATAGCGGGAGGTATCAAACTGACACAGCGAAAGTCAGTTGGAGTTGAGTTTGGAGGACTTCCAAGTTATCCATGGGATTCCAGTATGACACTTGAGGTATATAAGTGTAGTACTTGGAGTTGGCATGATGAGATTGATTTACAGAGTTGGAATCCAGGAATTCCTTTGCTGCTTGGATGGTTTCATTGGTTGATAGAGTTTGATAGCTTCGTGGGTTGTAATGTCCCCACTTTAGCCCTACTCTCTTCTTGAGGATTTAGCCTATTTTCGGAAACTAGTAGGCTAAACAGAATTGGAAATTAGGGTTTCCACTTTCAAATGCAATTTTGAAGGCTTGCATGTTTGTTTTTCTGACGCATGTCTAGTGGAGCTTTCTGGATTTTTGGAGAGCTTCAGGATGAGGTAACATGCATATTAAGATAATGACATGCAATTTTGACTGATACCTTGCATGCAGGAAAGGTTTCTGGGTTTTTCTAGGTTTTTCAGAGACCTCCGAGGTGGGGTGACATGCATCTGAATCTGTCATCCTTTCCGGGCACTTACTATTTATAGTAAGTCATGTTGGTTGCCCGGTTTGTGCTCAAATGATATTTGGAAACACTTACTATTTTTAGTAAGTCTTGATTACTGCTCAGTTGGCATTCAGTGGATGTTGTGCAGACTTACTATTTATAGCAGTTTGCTATTTTTAGCAAGTCTATCTTTTAGCAGTATCTGTCTAGCAGCAGTTCAATATTTTGCAGTTCAATTGTTCAGTTTGGCTTTCTGTTGGTTTTGATGTGAATTTACTATTTATAGCAATTGGCTATTTATAGTAAGACTAAATTTGGCAGTGGCATCATCAACAGTTCAGCTCAAGTCATCTTGCTATCCATCAGTTTCAGTTTTGGCTTTAGTTTTGGTTATCTCCATGGTCTGAGTTTTATACTTAGTCAATTTCATGTTTTTCAGTTGTACCCCATGCCTAGAAGTGATAACTTCATGTTGTTTTTAAAGAGGGGACTTTAAGAGGTCAAGTGAGCATTTAATGATTTATTAAATGCTTTATTATTGCAAAGTGAAATTGGACGCTTAAAGGAGGATGAATAATGTTTTATTATTTCGAAAAGTAAATGCTTAAAGGTGGCATCCCTTTTGGAAGTTGAAGTGATTCAACTTTTTGGAATTTGAAGTGTTTCATTTGCCAATTGAAACTTATTTATTGTTGTTTTGTGAAGAGCTGATTATGTGATGTTTTGGAAAGCAAAGTTATGCTGCTAGATTGAATCCAGAACCTGGCTAAGGGGAAGCTTAGCAAATTCAATCCATCCTTCAGGCCTGAAACTATGGCTTCCTAGGTGGAGATATGAGACTGTACTTCATATAGAGGTGCAGATAGAGTTTCACTTATGATGTTTTCAGACAGGTTGCTAATGTATAGCCTGTTTTCTGAGTTGTTGGTTTGACATGGCTGAAGCTAATTTTTGTTCATAGCTTCGTCATAGAATTTTATTTCATTCTGGGTATTCGCTCATTTTGTGCAACTATGAAGGGCGACTCTTTGTGCAAGTTTTCAGAATTTATCATTGAGTTGCTGATTTTTGAAGTCAAGTAGACCACCTCAAGGGGGCCGTACCATTTGGAGCTTGCCTTGAAATTAGTGCCAACTATTTTTGTCTGTTTCCGGCTCGAATTCTTCCTGGAAAATGGACGCCTAGTCTTTAGCTATTGATTGGCTGTGGTTTGGAGGCTTTCCGAGGTGATTCGAGAAAGATACGTCCATTTATGTGACTTTTGATGTTGCTAGTCTGATTTTTTGTTTATGCTGTTTCAGATCAGACTTAGTAAATATTAGTAATTTGCTGATTCAGCTTCAATTCTATATCATTCTGACATTGTAAGAGTTAGAGGAAGTGTTACTCTAACCATTGTTTGATTCTGGAAGCATATCCTTCTTATTTGCAGCTTATTTCATTCATTGTAAAGCTTGTTAGTAGTACTAACAGCTGTTAGTTTAGTTGTTGCAATTTATGTTTGTTTACACTCCCACGATTGAGTGGTTGAGTTTCAAATAATCATCTTTATTTAATGTTGTTTCCCCTCACGATAATAAGTGGTTGTGAGGACTGTATTCCCCCCATGAGAATAAGTGGAAGATAGGATTTAAATGGCTGGCTTGCCGCCTTTAATATTGTAATAATCTCACCCACTGAATAAGTGGAGTATGCCCACTGCTTGTGGATGCTTGCATCAGTAGATGAATGTATTTTCAGTTCTGATAGTTACTAATGATCCCCATGCCATATGCTATCGCCTCGCTCTCACTGGGATCTTGGTGAACATTCTTGGCAAGGGTTACCTTTCAAGCTGATTTGTATTTGAGGCTAACACTAATCAGTGGTTTGATGCTAGTTTGTGTGTCTAATTTTGGGGTAGAAAGGTAAGGGGAATATTTCAGTGGTATCAGAGTAGAAGATCCTGCCATCCTGTGTGTTGTACCCAAAACCAAAATTTTTGCTTCACTAAGGCATTTTGCTTAATTGAGTCTTAATCTTGTTAAAGTGTTGTCAGAAGGTCGTTTTTGGGGTTTTCAAATATGGAGTTGGTGTCAGTGTCATGTCAATCTGTTACTGAAGAGATTTAAGGAAAATGAAAATTTGAACAAAAAACATCAAAATTCTCTCTGGAGAAGGGAGCACATTCTCAAATGGGCGCCCTATCTTTTAGGGGCCCAGATCCTGTTTTTAGGGTTTGTCACCTCCAGCAGACATTCGTCTGACATCACGTCAGCTTCGCAGTGAGCTATCAAGCCTGTCAAACGGACCTGTTTCGAGCAAGTTGTGATGGATACAGCGCAAAACGAGAGGAAAACGAGAATTGGCTAACACTGGAGAAAAGCGCAGCTTTTGAGAAAGGTGCCCATCTTTTTGAGGTGTCAAATGTAGGTTTTGTTCGTGCTTCGCGACGCATCTGTCAGTGGGTGAATTTGAGTTGCTGAAGTGCTTGAACCTGAGGTCAAACGTAGGGTCAAATCTTAGTCAGAATGTCAGGAAAAAGCAAAAGAGCACATTTTGGGAGAGGCGCCTGAGCTTTTCAGGTCTTTAATGCTTTCTTTCTGATGATATCAAATATTCAATGTGTCTGTGTTACGCTCAGCTTTCCGTTGCCTGTCTCCGTCAGTTCAGAGGATGACTCAGCAGCTTGCAGTCGGAGTTTTTATGATATTTTAGTCGTTTCCAGTGGCCAAGTCTGGAATGAAAAGAGCAGTTTCTCAAAAAGGCGCCCTTGTTTTTCACCCCTCAGATGATGTTTTCTGGGGAAATGTGCCTTTGCAGCTGTTATGCAAAATGAGGTCAGCTCCCTTGAGATCCAGAGTCACGAGAAGTGGGTAAAAGCGAAGTATGAAGGAATTATTTTCCTTAGTATGAAATCACGAGAAGTCAAATTTGACTAAGTCGAGGGAAGAAGCGCCTTTGGAAAAAGCTTGGATTTTTGAGCCGGATATTCCGGTTTTATGACGTACAGTCTCAAGATATCTTTTGATCAGTTCTTACTGAGCTCTGCGATGCACCTGTCAACTAGTCAATCGGAGAAGTTGGTCAACCAGTGTCAGAGGATGAACAAAGGTCCCGGCAGAGGTTTTGGCTTAAATTTTCATGAAATTTGGCTAAGTCTGGAATTCGCTTGAGAGGTCTAAGTTGGATTTTCGAAAGAGAGTTGAATGGACGCCTTAACTTGGAGTTGCAGTTAGACTAAACGTTTCTGGGTTGTCATCTTCAGTTCATATATTGGCATGTTGAGTGATCTTTCAGTTCGCATGTCGAGTTAACTAGTTTGCATGTTCAGTTAACTATCTTGCATGTTGAGTTAACTTGATTGCATGTTCACTTAACTGAAGATTATCAGTGAATGTCAACTGGAGTCCACATGCATGGCGAATTTGGTTGCAATTGTGAAGTTTTAGTGAAGATGGCGCTTCATTGAGTGTCAACTGAAGTTCTAAAAGGGACGACATGAGTGATGAAGCATTAATTTGTGAAGTATGGCGCATTTTTGTGTTAACTGAACTTATCAAAAGGGTCGCCATATTTAGGTTTGAATGATGAAGCATAAGTTAGTGAAGCTACGCACTTTCTAAGGAATGACAACTCAAGTTCCAAAAGGGTCGCTATTTTTAGCATAAATGTGAAGTTGGCGCATTCTTGAAGGTCAACTGAAGGTTTGTTATTTTTAGCACAAATTGGTGAAGTGGCGCATTCATTCTATGTTAACTGAAGTCATGAAAGGGTAGTTATTTTTAGAGTGTTTATTGCATGAAAATGGCAAATTTCTTATCTCAATCAAGATTGCTGACTTTAGTTATCAAAAGGGTCTCCTTAGTTCAAGTTTGTGAATCTAAAGCAAGTTTGAAGATGGCGAATTTAATATAGATTGCTAACTGAAGTCAAAGTCACATGAAATTGTTAACTGAAGACTTGAAAGGAAAACCCTAATGCATGGTGCTGGAATGAGGTCCAATAAGAAGCCAAGCGCACTTTTCATGGATTCCTTGCCTAGTGCGAATTTTCAAAATTGAAAATCTATATATTTCAGCCATGGCGTCCATTATTTCATCATCTTTTGCTCTGAAGTTTATATTCTTCTTGAGCGACCAGCAAGCTAAAGGTGCTACAGGTGTCCAAATTCAGCGTTCTTCATAGCAACGAGTTCAGATTGTTCAGAGGAAGGCGATTCTAGACTTTATTTTCACTTTGCATGCAGATTTTATCAAGTTCCAGAGAGGAGATTGGCAGATTTTTCAGAAGCAAACAAGCAAAACTTTCTATCTTCTGTCTTATTTCTTCTATTTCTCACCTTAGGCACTTTCTTCGCATGTCAAAGAAATTCAACACATATTCAGAATCTGATCATCTGGGTTCGCATATTTCAGCATTTGCAGCAAAACCCACGTCTTAGATTTTTTCGAGGAAATTGCCCCGTAGTCTTCATTCTGAAGCTCTGTGCTTTTTTCCGAGAATTTCTTTGCATGTGGGCTTGACACACATTTTTTCGAGAATCCAGCTATCTGGGTTTGTTCAGAATTCAGTTGTGCACAAAACCCATGTTCTAGAAAAACTTCGAAAGTTTCTTTCGTCAGAGGCTATTTTTAGCTTTGTCCAGAGGTTTTCAGAAAGTTCTTCAAGTATATTCGACTTTACAGTCAAAAGTCATCATTTTCAAAATGCAGTTCAATCTTATTGATTACAAGGTGAAATCAGCTCTTACACATAATTTCATCAAAACATCAGATACGGACCTAAATCATGTTTATCCAGTGGTGAATCTGAGCAGTTTGGAGAATGTTAGCAGCAATTCATAGAGGAATCTTAAGCGTTCCGGGTTGCTGGCAGCGGCATCTATTCCTATTACTATTTTCGATCTTGAGTTCGTACTTGATTGCATTAAGCATTATGACTCGTCTTCACGACAGATCAGATCAGTAGACGGGAGAGTTGTTTGCAGTCTCAAACCGAAGGACATAGAAAAATGTTTTGCTATTCCTCCTCATTCAGATAACTTTACTGTGGTTCTTGAGGCTTGTGAGAAGATATGGGATGCTGATCATCAACGTTCGCAGAGGAAGGTAGCTCAGAAATGGCTGACAGTTCAGAAAACTAACATGCCTAAGAAGGTTGGTCGTGGCGAATTCAAAGAGGAAGTTGTTGTTTTGATAACTTTACTCAACCGAGTTACTGGTCAATCAGACGCTAGCACTTTCCGTTCTTGGATGTTTTACCTGATTACCAGAATTCTTGATGACAGAGCATTTTGACTGGGCTATGTTGATTAGTATCGTTAAGCATCAGCAAATTCAATAACCTTCTCAAGTATCATGCGAGTTTCATATGATATCCTACTTGGTTTACTTGGTTACCAAGGTAGCTTCGTGCATCTTAAAACCAATGGCACTCTCGATGTTCAGCGTATTCATGAGTATTATCCTCAGTTGGAGTTTTCTCAATCCGAGCAGGATTTCCGAGCAGTGAATGATCACTTTTCTATGAGAACCGTTAGAGATCTTGATGACGAGATGCACATTCGCATTTCTGCTGAGGCCAACCAGCAATGGAGACTTTGGGCGATTGTTTATCTAGTTCCCACTTTCACATACATCCTGCTTATGGATATGTTGAGAGCCCTCGATGTTACTTCAAGGTACCCTTCGATAATCCTTCATCTTCATGGAGTTCCTCAGACAGATGCAGCATGTTGATTTCTTTCTTCGTAGTCGTCATAAGATTGCGGCTAATTTTCCATTTACATTGGGAATTTTCACATGCAATGCGGCAACAGATGCCAGATTTATGTCTACCGAGATAGAAATGTTCAAACTCAAGACTTATACTGAGAGGCGTTCCTATGATCCTCTCGGGTCATTGGCGCAGACCGGTTAGAGCTTAGGATTGTACATAAGCCGGCACTTGAAGATTTCTGGGCTAATTGTGAAGATGAATTCGAGGTTCGTCGTCGTCACTATTGTAGACTCACTATCGGTCAGCTCTCTGATTACCTATCAGAAGATGTTGATGGTCTATTAGATGATGATGGAGAAGTTCTTCTCAATTCATATGTCAAGGATCAAGTTGCTCGGCAGCCACTTCGCTCACCTGATTGGTATGCCAAGGAGAATATTTCTATCGAAGAGGTTTCCAGATCAGTTATCAAGACTAGTAAGTTGTTCTTGGAGAGCAAACGAACGCGAAAGTCAGTTTCTGTAGCAGAGCCGCCAAAGGATTTCTCTTCGTTGCCTTCTACTTCTAGAGCAAGACCCAGAGTCAAAGCCATTATAATACCTCCTGAAGGGGTTAGACTTAGTGGAAACACGGGGAAAAGAGCTACTGGTAAGAGGAAGCAGAAACAGATTGAGAATGTTCCTGAGGTTCCAGTAGAGACAGTCATTCAGGCCGAGCCTCACGTTTCACCTCCTAGTCCGCCTCACATGCAACCTATTGACATAGATTCAGAACCTGAGATACCAATTCAAGCAGGATCGGAGACAACTGAACCACCACAGGTTGATACATCAGGGACAGTCTCTCCTAGAATTGAAAATATTGTTCAGTCTTGTTGGCTCGAGAAGTCTTTGGGGAGACAGAGGCGTGAACCTTCGTACAACCTTGATTTATCTGAGTTCGGTGAACCTTATCAGAGAAGATCAAACAAGAAGATCAAGAAACAGGTGCATATCGAGAAGACTCCAGAATCAGAGATTGTTATTGAAGTTGCCATTCCTCCAGAGGGTAAAAGCTTAGATGAAGTCGAAGTTGGTGACTTTACATTTACTAAGGCTAATCTTGGTAGGACCTGAAATATGCTAACCAATTTTTTCGAAGAAGTAACACAACATAACCAGCAATAGATGATTGGATTAGCGTTAGCCTCAAACTGAAACTGAACTTTAAATTGAAGAAACTGAACTTGAATTGAAGAACTACTCAACGTCAAGAATGTGCACTCAAGATCCCACTGAGGGCGAGGTGCTAACATATGACGGAGTCTAGAAAATTGAAATTATAAACTGATAGGCGGATAACCAGCCATAGAAAACATTTCCTCGCTACCACCAAACAGTGGAGGGAAAAATTACAATTAAGCACAATTCATCCGCTGCGGCGGGCATCCACAGAGCTGTGGGGATTCTCCACTATGAAGTGGGTATAAGAGTGTTACAAATAGATTGTCCACACTGGCGGTAAACCATCCAGGGGTAATTTAATGATAGAACAGAAAGTAAATTGCAGAAATGAAAGAATAGTTGGATTAGTAATGCTTAATCTCAACCTTACAAATAAAACTCTGCAAATTACTAAGTACAATTGATAAGGAATGAACCTTAGATATAAGTATGAACTTTTACAATGATATAACACTCAAATACTGAAGTATAAGCAAAAAACTGGAAATTGCAACAATCTGATATAAAAATCAGAATTCTGGAAATTTATAACAGCAGACTGGGAAACAGTAAAATATTCATAACTCACTCATTCCGCCTCCGAATTGACTGAAATTTGTTGCAAATGATTCTCAGAAGATGGGCGACCAAACCAGGAGGAAGAAACAGCAGCAAAACACATTCATTAATTTCTGGCACAATTCCCAATGCAGCTAAAAAGTACAGCCTCCTTGAAAGTTCGATTTTGCAAGTATAAAATAAATACTTGGAAATAAATTCCAATATTTTGAGAAAGGTGGCGCCTTCAGTTAACAGATGGATAGCCAAAGTACCCAGAACAAAAATAAATTCACTCCAAAAGATATGAACAAAACTTAGCTTCAGCTGTAGCAAAAACCAGGAACTCAAAACTGTAAAATACTTCAAAATTCATAAATCTTTGATGCTCAATCTGCTAGTCTGATGTTGAGAAGCAGCAATGAAGCCAACTAGGTGTTATATTGCAAACACGAAATTGGATGAAAGGCTAGGAGGTAGACTTCCTCGAAGCAATATGTCAATTGTCATTTCGACAGCATAACTTTAGCATAATTTTCATGGATGAAATGCTGGAGCAAAAGCCTTCAATAAATAAGAGCTCACAAACTCTTCAAATGCCTGAGAAGCAGACCAAAAGACATAGGAGACCCTTCAATTTCCAGAAACCATTCAACTTCACAAGGTGGCGTCCCAAAAGGCCTCAAAGAAAAACACTTTATTCAAAAATATAAAAGTGGCGTCCACTTTTCAAGATGAGGAAATATTTGAATAAAGAATAATTAAACTTATCATGAAGGCGTACCCCTTCATGGCCCCACTTTAAAACAACTTAAATTATCTCCTTAGGCCAAGGTGGGGGTCAACAGTGAATTAGAACAAAATGCCATTAATTAAATATTTTTTGCCAACTGAAGACCAAACCAAATATAACAACTGCTCCAACTGCTAAGGATTAAGAATGGACAATTGCAACTGCCACAACTAGCATTTACTAAAAATAGTAAATAATATGAAATGCCACAAAACTCCAAGCCAAGAAACCCTAATTTTCACCTCATTCCAGTCTACGGGTTCCAGAATAGACTGATGAATGGCTATGTTGATCACTGATGAGAAGGGGACATTACAGGACCACTCGAGAGACAAATGTGACTCTTCTTAAGATTGTCACTAATAATCTCGAAGAGCGAATCACGAAGGATGGAGAAGATAAAGCCTTACTCAAGGCTGAAAATAGTCAACTTCGCCAGTACATTTCTGATCTTGTTCATGGAAATCCGAGTAGAGCATCTGTTCTTCCTCAGAGTACACCTGCAGAACAACGAAGACTGGATCAGTTAGTCAGTCATGGCAGACTCTTGGACAACTGGATTGATAGTTTAGTTGCTGCTGGTCGGCGTCTTCTTGCAGATTTGTATCAGTTAAGGAGTGATGCACATAAACTCCGTCAAGGTGTTCAGTCACTTGAGATTGCGGTTGCAGAGAATTTGGCGAAAGATCGTGTTCTAGTATCTCAGTTGTCAGTTGCATACGATGCCTTGGAGATTGATGAGGATCAGGAGAAAGTCTTTACTTGGAGAGAGCAGCACCTTCTCAGAATGGAAATATGTGAGAAGGTCTCTACTAAGTTGTTTTCACTCAAGGATGATGTGGTTGGAGTACTTGCACTTGTCAGCGGTTTCGTGGTTCAGATTCCGTGTCATTATCTTCTGGAAGATGGCATGTATGTTGAGTTGGATAAAGTTCAAGCAGAGTTCAAGAAGCTGATTCGTGGCAGCCTTGAAAGTGAACCTATGGCGCCTAAATTAGAGAATATTTTAGTGATTGCAGCCAGTTTCAGAAAGGCGACTGAAGAATGTAAAGATGGCATGCATACAATTACGGAAAGTGGTAGAGAACTAAAGAGACAGACTGTTGTTTTGAGCAGCGTTAAAGTGCCAGATGACAAAGAGATCGATGAGTTCTTGGTCGAAGTGTTAGACCGAGTTGACATGGAGTGATCTGCCAGTTGGAACCTGCAGTTAATTTCAAGGGTTGAGTCACGAGCGGCCGATTAACTTCGACTTTTCAGTCTTGAGTTTATACTTGCTGACTTAACACATGCTTATCTCATCGCGGGAATTATCATTACGAGTGGGGTTAGATTTCCCGATTAAGCGAAAGGTAGTGTCGATTAACTGCTTTTAAACGGGCGTGCATGCTTGCATGGTCCATTAGGTTATTTGTACCAGTTAGCCCGATGGTAGCTTTCCGATTAAGCTGTAGTTCACTTCATTAGGGTTTAATAATTAATCTTGCATGCATTTGCGAGCTATGGATTAACACAAGGTGATTTTAGGGTTCCCTACACCTTGATGTATATAAATAAGAGCTTTTGCTCATTTGTAATTAACTTTTGCTTGAGAGAGAAATATATGCTGCGCCTACCTTGCCCTCAATATTGCTCTTTTGGTATTTATTCATGCGTCTTTGCTATTACAGTCAATTGTTATGCCACATAGGGTTCCATGCGATTGTGATAGTGGATTCTTTCCATAGTTTAGATAAATCTGTCTTGTGAATCTTTTACCATTATAATCAAATGTTATGCCACATAGGGTTTCGTGAGATTGTGATGATAAATCTGTTTTGTGAAGTCTTTAGTGTTTTGATCAAGTGTTATGCCACATAGGGTTTCATAAGATTGTCATGGTAAATCCTTCCCTTAGTTTAGATAAATCTGTTTTGTGAATCTTTTATCATTTTAATCGAGTGTTATGCCACATAGGGTTTCATAAGATTGTGATGATAAATCTGTTTTGCAAGTCTTTACTATTATGATCAAGTGTTATGCCACATAGGGTTTCATAAGATTGTCTTGGTAAATTCTTAAATCTGTTTTGTGCCAAATAAACTCGTTCAGATTGAGATAATAGTTGCGCCACCTTGCCTTCAAGTAGAGAATCTGAATGCGTTTATCGTTTGATAGTCATAACCTTGCTCCGTTTCCTCATGCTCTGATTTCTTGAGGAAGCTGGATAGAATTTAAGTTATTAAGTTTAGTTGTAGTTAGTGAATCTGCGAAACCAGAGAAAATTCTCAGCTGCAACGTATATAGTTTTCGAGAAAGCCTTGTACCTCTACAGCTGAAACAAAAAGACAGGAATTAGTTTAGTTTATTTCCCTTTGCAGGTATTTTTGTCAAAGCACAACGAGGGAGCTTCCCCTCCTAATTTGAAGAGCACTCATTGCGTAGTGTACATAGGCTGTTCGTAGCAACTCTTACTCCAGAGGTGTTAGTTGTTACACCAACACTGTGGATCAGTGCTTCATGTTTAGGCAGATGAGTGAAAGTGATCTCCGGTACTGCACCGAAGTCAGAAAAGATTCTAGTTTAGCTCCTTGTGCTATCCAGAAGTTTGGCAGTTAAGCATGGCTACTAAAGAAGAGATGAAACTGGCAGAGGCACTGTATACGGCTGGAAAGAGACTTGACAAAGATTTCCAGTCGAGGGAAAATGAAGAGAACATTCTTCATTTGCTAGAACAATGTTTGAGACAAGTGAAGCCATCACCTTCAGAGAAAATAGAGTTGGCATTAGCACCTGCAGTGAATTTTTTGAATCAGCCCTATTGGTTGGGGCATCCTGATGAAGAAACCCAGCTGCTGATTTCTTCCTGTTTCATGGAGATAATAAGAATTGTAATTCCCCAATTGCCCTATGATGACAAAACTATGAAGATCATATTAAATATGATAGTGGAAAGTTTTCAAGATTTGGATGAAATTGGTAGTAGCTTGTGTTCTGTTGGCGTTTAAATTCGCACCTCTGGTATGCGTATTTGAAACGGACAGCTATGCACAAATAAACTGCTCTTCAAATTAGGAGGGGAAGCTCCCTCTTGCTGATGGTATTCAAGAAAGTAAACTAAAACTAAGTTGCCTATCTTTTTGATCAGCTTTAGAGCACAAGGTTTATAAAACACAAACGCCGCAGCTGAGATTTTCTGATTTAAGAACTTCAACTACGACTAACTTAAACTAAAGACATTTCTAACTTCTCAAGTAATAAGCAGAGCAAGAGAAACTAGAAATGAACAAAGTAGATTTTCTGACAAAATACTTCGATAAACTCTTTCTCAACGAACATCTACACACTTCAATGTAAGTTGAAATCAAGATCATAAAAGTAAAACACCAATAACGGAAATCAGAGATTTTATATCAAGGCGAAGGAGCCTCATGATTTTATTACTCGAACTTCTGGAACAAAACTCACTTCTAACATGCCTGGAATAAGAAATTGCAGCTAAAGAGGCTTGCAATCTTATTCTTACACAATAGAAACAACAATCACACGAACTCCTTGTTGGCTAAAGAGGCTCAACAATTTGCTATCACAACACAAGTGAACTGAAACTGAATAACAACTTGCTGCAATACAGGCTCGCAATTTGCTAACACAATAACCGTTAAAGAAACTAATGAGCAAAGGCTCTTATTTATAGAGAAGCAGAGGAGTAGGGAACCCTAAAATCTCCTTGTTTTCACAATCTAGGGCTTGCTCAGCAAGCAAGCTTTATTACTAAATCTAGAAAGAAGATAACATCTAAAACCCTAGAAAGCAGAAAAAGCGAGAAACGCAACTATTACATCTTATCTTCTTTCTATCCTCAAAGAATGGATAAGGATCATTCCAAGAATAGAAAGAAAGCGGGAAAGAAAGCTTCTAGAAGAAAGCTGCTTTAAAGCTCGATCTAATCCGCTAGAAAATTGGAAATTGTGTCCCGGTTCGGTGCATCTATGCCAACTAAGGCAATATTCTGATTCTCCAAGATCTCCTCGCCTTCTATGATCAAACTTAGAGAATCCTTCACTTCTTCAACTGCTTTATGAGTTCTAACATTGCTGCCCGAAAAGATGACTCACAAATTTGATAACTTGGCGGCTCTGCAACTTTATCCTTTTGACACTTCGCTTGATTTCCAATAGAAGAGTATTGCACAACTCTTTTCTGATATCTTTCCTCTTTCTCATATCACACCTCCTCTCGTTCTTCAGCTGAGATGAAGAAGTTTTGACATAATGCTGATTTGGTCTCAAACTCGAGGGGAGTGTACTCCATATTGAAAACCTTGAAGAATGACTGTAAACTCGCCTATGTTCAGACAAGTTTTGACCAACTTTCTATTTTTAGAATGCTGGTTTTTCGTCTTCAAACGGACAAATTTTTGGAATTTTTTCTGAGATATGGGTTTTGCTCAGAACTTCGTTGCAAGACAACCCAGATCGTCCGTTTTTGAAAATCTTGAATTTTGACTGAAAAAGCAACAAACCCTAATTTCTTCAATTTTTCACCGAAAAAGTGGCACCTGGGTTTTGTTCAGAATACAATTTGGGATGAACCCAGTTGATCAGATATGAAAAACATTGATGGCCGATCGAAAAAGCAGCCAACCCTAGGATTTGAAACTTTCTTGAAAAAAAGTTGTGATATGGGTTTTCTTCAGAAGACTGTTTTGAGAGGACCTAGATGATCCAAACAAACCCTGAAGATTTCACTGACATGCAAATAAAAAGCAGCTGCTGCAACTTGATGAAGTTCTTGAAAATTTCCTTCAGAAGATTGAAGAGAAAAGACCCAGATGATTGAAAAATGGAATGCCTTGGTCTTCTTCTTGAAAAGTTTGATCTTCTGGATGAAAAAGCTTGAAAAAGCAAGGGTTTATGTTGCTGGTCTGAAAAATATGATGAAAAACCAGCAAGCTACGTTCTTGAATCTTGAAAAATTTCTTCAAACTTGCTGCTCCAACTTTCTCCCTTGAAGGCTACCTGCAAAATAATGAAAATAACATAAAAGAAAGATGTTAAATAGACTTAGGGTTTTGTCTTTGCTTTGCTTTCTTTTGCTTTTATTTCAAAACCCTAAAATCTCTGTTCAATGTGTTTGGACGCCATCTTCCCTCACTTTGCAATTTTGAAACCTTTTGAAAATATCAAAAAATTCTCTAAGGCATGAGAAGTTGGGCGCCCTTCTTCACCAGGGGCGCCCACTTTACCCAGTGTTAGCCAAAATTTTGGCATTTTCAACTTTTCTTCCATTTTGACCCTTGGTTTGACCTCGATCTTCGGTTTCTAGATTGATCCGACAGGCGAGCTGAAAGATTCATCGCGGAGCCAGACTGATTCTGAGAAAATCACCTTGGAGACACTTTTGGCTAAAAACTTCGTTTCGACCTTCAAATTCATGGGAGCCCATTTCCTCCAGGGGCTCTGAACTTTCACAGTGTTAGCCATTTTTATGATTTTCAAGTTCTTCCTTTTCCCTTTAATCTTCTGATGAAATCCTGATTCCGGGAGCTACGCTGATCCGATTGACTGGCTGACAAGCTCACTAGATAGCTTAACTGAAATCAACGAAATGATCTTGGAGACTGCGTTGGTGAATTCCATCATCTTAGAGCTCAAAAGTTTGGGCGCCCTTCTTCACCAGGGGCGCCTATGTTTACCAGACTTAAAATTATTTTCATTTTCATCACCTTTAATCTTCTTCAGATGATCTCATTAGATCTGGAGTTCTAGGCGTCAGATTGACTGATGGTTGTGCTCATTGCGAAGCTGACGAAGAATCAGGAGGGGTCTTCTGGGAGAGATTTTGTCAAAAGTGGATTTTGACCCCTCAAAAGTTTGGGCGCCTATCTTGGCTGGGGGCGCCCACTTTTACCAGAGTTAGATTATTTTTTTACCTTTTTCATGTTTGCTTCTGAACTTGGAAATTCAGCTCTTGTCGGACCCTCTGTTTGGTGCTTCATATCTGGCGACTGCGACCTCCGATAGGCGTGCTGAGTATCTCGTTGGAAAGTTGGATCAATTGTGAAGAGATCTCGTTAGACACTCGTCTGCAAATTCATCTGTTGGGACCCCTGAAAACTTGGGCGCCCTTCTTAACCAGGGGCGCCCACTTCCTCCAGACTTAGCCATTTTTACTGATTTTCATCTTTGAGTCTGAAACCTTCATTTTATCCCTTCGTCTTCGATCTGAATCTGTAGAATGTTAAACAGTCGGATGTGCTGACAAAGACAGGCATCGCGAAGCTGGCAGGATACTGAAAAGATCAAACATATTCTTGAACCCTAACGGCTGAATTAGGCCCTTCAAAAAGTTGGGCGCCCTTCTTCACCAGGGGCGCCCAAAATCTGAACACTTAGTCAAATTTTGATATTTTCAATTTTTCCTCGTTCTGACTTCAGTGCGGATCTCCCCTGTTGGTCGCTGAATTCTGGATGACTGAGTAATCCGATAACTACACCATTGAATTCATTGCGAAGCTGACAGAGAACTGAACAACATTGGCTGGAGGCGCAAACCCTAATTCTGACATTTGGTGCCCTAAAAAGATGGGCGTCCTTTCTTGGCTGGGGCGCCCAAGTCTAGCAATGTTAGAAACTTTTCAACATTTTTCATCTTCTGTTGAACGCCTGAGTGTTGATTTTGACGCCTAGCAGCCGAATGACCTCCATTGATGACCTCGGAGCTCCATATACGCTTCTGAAAAAGCAAAATAGACCCACTAGGGCAAAACTGATTATTTTAAGATTCTGACTGCACCAGCCTGATATGTACGTATTTTGAACCAATCAAAATCAGTTTGGACCCTGGTAGATAAACTTTCTATTTTTAGAAATTTTCTATTTTTAGAAAATTTTGCTAGTATCCATTTTGAAAGAAACCCAGAAAAACCTAGAAAACGTTACTATTTCGAGAAAATTTCTAAAAATAGCAGTTTTCCTAAATTTTAGGGATGAAAAACTGAGATCTGGGTTTTGTTGATTAAGCTGCTCTTAGCAAACCCAGATCGTCAGAAATTGAAAAATTTTGCGTTTTAACTCCTCATGCAAGACATGCACACCCAAATTTGACCTTTTTTGACTGATTTGACAAGACTTTACTCATTTCTTCAAAATGTCTAAATGTAACAAAAAATTTTAATTTTGGGGTACAACATTGGCTCTATTTGGGGACCATGGCGGATACTTACGGCATAGGAGAACCATAGAATCTCTGGAGTTTGAGCTTAGACCAGTGCTTTGTCCATTGGGTATTGGAGTCAGCATCATTTCCTAATCACCTATTTGCAAAACTTTCCTAAGTCACCTATGACCGGACTTCCTAGAAATCACCCAATAGTTGGACTTCCCTAAAAATCACCTAAAACTAGACTCTTAATCACCTAAAACACGACGAAACTGTTACGGAAAGGGGAAACACAACATAACGAACACATCACGAAAACAAAGAAAAATAATTTACAAAGAGTTTACTCCACCTCTGAAAGATGTTTTTTTTGCCTGAAGGCTTTACCTCTCTTCCCTTGGGTATCGCAGGAGACAAATCTTCAGGGATGAAGATTTTCATATCTTCATACGTCCATCCAGACGCACCTTGACAAAAGTCAGAATATGGTGCAAGGAAGGAGGCAGGTACCACTGAGTCACCAACTTTGTTGTCGTTCATCTTCGGGATGTCTCTAGTATCAATCCTTAGGATGTCTTTATCGTCGATCTTTGGAATGTCTTTGAACTCTTCAAACCAATCAATCGCGTTCCACACCCGATTTCTATAATGTCGCAGGTGATCCTTTCTGATCTGAAAATATCCTTTGATTGGCTCATTGATCAACTCCACATCACCTTTAACACATAGGAGTTCAATTCCCATATCTTTGGCATTTTTGAAGCCTAATAAAAGCGCCTCTTTTTCAGCTTCAGTAAACTCCAACTGCAGGCCATATGACAATGGGTACAATTGTTCTTTAGGGGAGATGATCACTTCCCCTGCTCCTGATTTTGTATTAGAACAACCCTCATCAAACTGTATTATCCATAAATTTGCATCCTCTGTTGGTTTCTTTTCTGGACAAGCAATATTCTGGTCTTCACTTTCTATCTCTGACAACGTCACATAATTACCAAGACCTATTCCTTGATAAAGGGTTTGGGGTGGGGGGTTTGGGATTTTCACCACCATGAATTGGGATTTGGGTTCAGGTTCTATCTTGATTCTGCCTTCCTCCACAGGAATGATTGCAGACAACCAATCTAACTGCATTGCACCACCAAGATCTCTACAGAAGCTCCGGCTCAACATCCCGTAGCTGGGTGGAATGTCAGCCACTAGGATGGTCATTTTAATCTTCTTCTCTGGACAAGCCACCAACCTTACTTGAGTGTCCATTTGTCCGACCAACGGTACCGACTCAGACTGAAGCGAATAGCACTCGTTCTGAGTTTCTGTGCACGAGAGTCCCAATGCTTTCATCACTTGTAGAGGCATTACGTTGTCTGAGGCTCCTGAATCAATGATACAATTGCTCAATTTAAATCCTCCTATACACAAAGATATATAGAAAGGTTTAGGCTTTTCTTTCACTGGAACAGATGGCTCGAGCAATGTAGGCTGAATTGAAGCTTCTTTCTTTGCATGTTGTATTATTCTATCCAGCTGCTCAGGATGATCACGAAGATATTCCAACTGTGAAATCTGCACCGTGCTCTTCATGAAGGCATCTACAATGTCAAACTTGGTTGGAGATGGGTCTTGAGCAACCGCTCTAGCATTCTCTTGTTCTCTAGCTCTCCTCCTCTCTTCTTTTTGCGTTTGCAATCTCTCTTCTTCTTCTTTCTGCGCTTGCAAGTGCAAAGCACTTGTGAACACCGGCAAGGAGTGTCTTCTGTGATTCGCTGCAAGAGAGCGGTGGCAGAGGTATTCTTTTTCTTCAATAACGGGTTCAAAATATCCCGCTGCGGAGTCGCCATCGAAGTTGTCCGTCTGTGGTGAGACAACATTCGAACTTGATGTTGGGACGAAACTGGAACTGGGTGTAGCATCAGCATATCCCATAATCTGATTCATTCTTAAGTTCTCAGGACATGTAGAACCGGTATGTTCATCGGTATCATGAAAGGAACAAAATACTGCGTGTGGTGCAGCTTCAACTGTTTGTCTTGGTGGAGGTGCTAGCAACCGCGGCTTGTAACTATTGTAAGGCTGAAAATCATTTCTCCTCGGTTGATACAGTTGTTGAGGTTGATACTGTTGTTGAAGTTGATATTGTGGTGGTGGTAGTGCAAGCTTCTCATTGGCTACCTTCTGTAGCAGTGGATCTGCAGAACTCTGAACCAAAGGTCTGATTGAATCCTTCTTCATTATGCCAGAAGTAATCATATTATCTTCCAGCTCAATGGCGTGTCTTTGTGCATCCGTCAATTTTGTTTCTTTTGCCGTCTTCAAGAAGAAGGCTATCTCTGATGGGAGAGCATTTATGAAGCAGCTCATCAGAATCTCCGGTGATGGATTAAGTGTAAAAGAAAGTCGTGTAACAAGACGATTAAATCTTGCTACAAACTCCCTCATGGGCTCGTTGTACTCCATCTTTGAATTTGCAAGTTGAGCAAACAACCAATGACTGTCTTCAGCGGGCTTGAATCTCGCCAAAAATTTCTCGATCATAGTCACCCAGCTTGTGATAATACCCCGCTCCAAGTGATTGAACCAATCAGCAGCATTCCCAACCAGAGTCTCCACAAAGAGACGCACTGCAATGTCTTCATGTTCCACGTGCAAGATGGCGCAGGCCGTTGAGAAGGCGGAAAGATGATCATCAGGGTGTTGAGTCCCATCGCCGTGAAACCGTGGAAAGTGCTTCCTCAACCCCTTAGGCAATTCATGATGTTCCTGCAAGGCCAAAGGTCCAATGATGTTACCCCAAGGTAATGGGGGTGGACGTCTCAGGTTCCTTCCAGTATTATTGTTGTTATCACCCATTGCTTCTACTGGATCAAGCAATAGGGTGCCAGATAGTCATACCCGTGATATAAAGCCTAAGCTTTCTTTGTTGTTTTATGCCTCATGCCCCACGGTGGGCGCCAGAAAACTGTTGGCGTTTAAATTCGCACCTCTGGAATGCGTATTTGAAACGGACAGCTATGCACAGATAAACTGCTCTTCAAATTAGGAGGGGAAGCTCCCTCTTGCTGATGGTATTCAAAGAAAGTAAACTAAAACTAAGTTGCCTATCTTTTTGATCAGCTTAGAGCACAAGGTTTTATAAACACAAACGCCGAGCTTTGTTTCTGATTTAAGAACTTCAACTACGACTAACTTAAACTAAAGACGCTTTCTAACTTCTCAAGTAATAAGCAGAGCAAGAGAAACTAGAAATGAACAAGGTAGATTTTCTGACAAAATACTTCGATAAACTCTTTCTCAACGAACATCTACACACTTCAATGTAAGTTGAAATCAAGATCATAAAAGTAAAACACCAATAACGGAAATCAGAGATTTTATATCAAGGCAAAGGAGGCTCATGATTTTATTACTCGAACTTCTGGAACAAAACTCACTTCTAACATGCCTGGAATAAGAAATTGCAGCTAAAGAGGCTTGCAATCTTATTCTTACACAATAGAAACAACAATCACACTAACTCCTTGTTGGCTAAAGAGGCTCAACAATTTGCTATCACAACACAATTGAACAACACTTGAATAACAAATAGAAGGCAAAATAGGCTCAGCTTTTTGTTATCACTAGCATGGTTCCAACAAAGTGAACTGAAACTGAATAACAACTTGCTGCAATACAAGCTCGCAATTTGCTAACACAATAACCGTTAAAGAAACTAATGAGCAAAGGCTCTTATTTATAGAGAGTAGCGTAGGAGTAGGGAACCCAAAATCTCCTTTGCTTTCACACCTAGGGCTTGCTCAGCAAGCTTTATTACTAAATCTAGAAAGAAGATAAATATCTAAACCCTAGAAAGCAGAAAAGCTGGAAACGCCTAACTATTACATCTTTATCTTCTTTCTATCCTCAAAGAATGGATAAGGATCATTCCAAGAATAGAAAGAAAGCGGGAAAGAAAGCTTCTAGAAGAAAGCTGCTTTAAAGCTCGATCTCATCCGCTAGAAAATTGGAAATTGTGTCCCGGTTCGGTGCATCTATGCCAACTAAGGCAATATTCTGATTCTCCAAGATCTCCTCGCCTTCTATGATCAAACTTAGAGAATCCTTCACTTCTTTAACTGCTTTATGAGTTCTAACATTGCTGCCCGAAAAGATGACTCACAAATTTGATAACTTGGCGGCTCTGCAACTTTATCCTTTTGACACTTCGCTTGATTTCCAACAGAAGAGTATTGCACAACTCTTTTCCGATATCTTTCCTCTTTGTCATATCACACCTCCTCTCGTTCTTCAGCTGAGATGAAGAAGTTTTGACATAATGCTGATTTGGTCTCAAACTCGAGGGGAGTGTACTCCATATTGAAAACCTTGAAGAATGACTGTAAACTCGCCTATGTTCAGACAAGTTTTGACCAACTTTCTATTTTTAGAATGCTGGTTTTTCGTCTTCAAACGGACAAATTTTTGGAATTTTTTCTGAGATATGGGTTTTGCTCAGAACTTCATTGCAAGACAACCCAGATCGTCCGTTTTTGAAAATCTTGAATTTTGAGTGAAAAAGCAGCAAACCCTAATTTCTTCAATTTTTCACCGAAAAAGCTGCACCCTGCTTTGTCTAGAATAATTTGGGATGAACCCAGCTTGATCGTGATATGAAAAACATTGATGGCCGCATCGAAAAAGCAGCCAACTCTAGATTCTTGAAAAAAGCTGTGATATGGGTTTTCTTCATAAGACTGATTTGAGAGGACCCAGATGATTGAAAACTGAATGCATTGAGGATTTCACTGACATGCAAATAAAAGCAGCTAGCGTAACTTGATGAAGTTCTTGAAATTTCCTTCGAAGATTGGAAGAGAAAAGACCCGCATGATTGAAAAATGGAATCTTTGGTCTTCTTCTTGAAAAGTTTGATCTTCCGATGAAAAAAAGCTTTGAAAAAGCAAGGGTTTATGTTGCTGGTCTGAAAATTTTGATGAAAAACCAGCAAGCTATGCTCTTGAATCTTGAAAAATTTCTTCAAACTTGCTGCTCCAACTTTCTCCCTTGAAGGCTACCTGTAAAAATAATGAAAATAACATAAAAGAAAGATGTTAAACAGACTTAGGGTTTTGTCTTTGTTTTGCTTTGTTTTGCTTTTATTTCAAAACCCTAAAATCTCTGTTCAATGTATTTGGACGCCATCTTCCCTCACTTTGCAATTTTGAAACCTTTTGAAAATCTCAAAAAAATTCTCTAAGGCATGAGAAGTCGGGTGCCCTTTCTCTCCAGGGGCGCCCACTTCCTCCAGTGTTAACCAAAATTTAGACATTTTCAACTTTTCACCATTTCGACCCTTGGTTTGACTCGATCTTCTACTTAGATTGATCCGACAGCGAAATAAAAGATTCATCGTATGAGCCGGGGATCGATTCTCGGTGAAAAATCACCTTTGGAGACACTTTTGGCTAAAAATCCTGCTTTCGACTCCTTTCAAATTCATGGGGAGCCTATTTCTCCGTGGCTCTAACTTTCACAAGAGCAGCTATTTTATGATTTTCTGTTCTTCCTTTTCCTTTTTTAATCTTCACATGAAATCGATTCGGAGCTAATACTGATCCTATTGGATCGGCCGACAAGCTCACTCAGATAGCTTAACTCAAATCAACGAAAATGATCTTGAGACCACGCTGGTGAATTCCATCATTTCTAACCTCAAAAGTTTGGGCGCCTTTCTTCACCAGGGGTGTCCATGTTTACCAGACTTAGAATTATTTTCATTTTCATCACCTTTAATCTTCTTCAGATGATCTCATCAGATCTGGAGTTCTAGGCGTCGGATTGACTGATGGTTGTGCTCATTGCGAAGCTGACGAAGAATCAGGAGGGGTCTTCTGGGAGAGATTTTGTCATAAGTGGATTTTGACCCCTCAAAAGTTTGGGCGCCTATCTTGGCTGGGGGCGCCCACTTTTACCAGAGTTAGATTATTTTTTACCTTTTTCATGTTTGCTTCTGAATTTGGAAATTCAGCTCTTGTCGGACCCTCTGTTTGGTGCTTCATATCTGGCGACTGCGACCTTCGATAGGCGTGCTGAGTATCTCGTTGGAAAGTTGGATCAATTGTGAAGAGATCTCGTTAGACACTTGTCTGCAAATTCATCTGTTGGGACCCCTAAAAACTTGGGCGCCCTTCTTCACCAAAATTTCACTTCTCCAGACTTCTAGCTTACTTACCATTTCATCTTTCGAGTCTGAACCCTTCTATTTTGTCCTTCGCTCTTCGATTCAATCAGAGAATGCCAAATGCCGGATGTGCCGACAAAGATGTGCATCGTGGAAGTCGCGATACCTAAAAGATCAAACATATTCTTGAACTCCTAACGCTGAATTAGGCTCCTTCAAAGTCACTTCTTCGCCTGGGGCTGCTGATGTGTTTTTCGTGACCGCATTCAACGAGAATAAAGTTAAGCAACGGGCTTCCCCATTCTCTCTTGATCAAAGTATTCGTGATGCTAAGATTGCAAGAAAGATCATGCTTTCAACTCCAAGGTTCCTTTAATGCGAATAGGCTCAGTTTGGCTCGATGTGATTTGCTGGTATTTCAAGGGGACTTACAGAATTGTTCGGCAGTGGAGAAAGGGATTCAAATGCTTGAAAGATTTATCTATGAAGTGCGGGTTTCCTATTCTAACCAGAAAGTACTGAATTGAAAAGGGTGTAGGGCCTAAGAAGTTTATGTTCTATTCTAAATGCAGGATATGTGGAGCTTCACTTCAATAGACTTCAACCGGATTTCACCTAGCCTCCGTCGGACAGCCTCAGCAAAATCGGTGCAATCTTCAAGGGAAATAGCAAAAGATGTTCAAATTATGACTCAACATGCATACACCATCACAACGACGCATATAAGCATATAAATCACAACTGAAGTTAAACTCAAGGTAATGTCCAGTTGACCACACAAGGCGAACTTATCATCAACAAGCCGCTAGTGGTATGGAATAAAGCGAAGCTATCTTAGTAAAACACCACACACCAAAGTAAGCTACTTGCATGAAATTAAGCTACTTGGATACGAAAGGAAGAAGAAACCTTGCTAGCATTTCATGACAAGACTAATTCCATCATCAATGAAAAGATCTATTATCATAAAATGTGTTACACAACAATTTCCTCAAAAGTTTTCAAAGGGAAAACTTTCTTTCTTCTCCAAACTACACTATCAATCTACTTCTAAGCTACTTCTAAGTTGTCCCTCTACTCTAATTCTACTCTGATCCTCTCTACTGTCTACTTTCTAATGAAATACAAATGAGGGGGACTCCCCCTTTATATAGCTAGCCAAGTCCCAAAAGACGGCTAGGGTTACAATCAATAGAGTGGCCAAAATCGTGCCACCTCAACCCTAAATAATATTGCCCTAAAAACCGCCACAGAGGAGAGTGGGGTAATAAATGCGCCATAATGTCCACCATCATCCTTCTAGAAGATTCCATTTGTAGACGCGTTCACACTGTTCTCGATCTTCTTTCTTGGCGTTGTTCTTTGATTTCTTCCACTTGAGGGTCTTCATCTTCGCCACTTCGAATTATACTAAGTCTAACATCTTTAGCTTCATTTTCTTTGCAATTTTCCTCCTTCGAGATTGCAACCTTCATATCTTCATTGTGTTTCCACTTCCAAATATCAGGTTCGCCTCGACATTCCTCCTCGCTAAAGTCAAGCAAGGAGAGGGGTATTAGAATACTTCATGATATAAACTTAACTCACTCACCTGATCCTCACGCTCCAACTTTCAAGCGATCATCGCCAACTTTGCATTCAAGTTCATGCCTTAGACAAACTTCATCTTTGAGAAATTCATTTCACCTGCTGGAGCTCTGATAACCTCGATTTTATTCATTTCTGGCTCAAGTAAACTATCTTCACGAAGGATTGAAGCAAATTCACCTAGGCAGTTTCTTTCAAATTCATCGTCTGGAGGATCTTACCTTGAAAACACATTTTCTTCATTTTTGCCTTAGAAAATTTTCAAATTTCCCTTATGAAATTCATCACCTGGTGCCCATTTAAAATCTTCATCACAGAATCCTCGACAAGTTGTGGAAGACCTTGAAATCAACTCATCGATAATCTTCAATACCCAGAAGAAAATTTCCTCCAGAACGCTTCGAATCCATGGGTACCCAACGAACGGGTTCATTTTATTTCTCTGAATTTTGAACCTTAGAAAATTATTCTTTCAACAATTTGGTCCTCGTTCTTCGATCCCCTCTGAGAATTTTGCTCTGACTTGGAAAATTTTTATTAACCTCGTGAAGCTGGCAATCACTGACTTCACCTCTGGCAACTTTGCTCACGCTTCAGGAAAATTCCATCACCTCTCCAGACTTGGCATTTTTCTAAGACAAAACATTTGTGCCTTAGAAAAATATTTTAAATCATCCCTTTGGAAAATTTTGCCTTAAAAATTTTATATCCAGCTCGATCAACTTTGCCTGTGAAAATATCAACCTCACTTAGAAATTTTTTTATGAAGGCGCCTAGCACATTTTATTCTCTAATACCACCACTTCGTATTTAACTTCACACTTGAAAAATATTTTTGAAGCTCCAATGCCTTAGAGGAAATTTTATCACTCATCTCATATTTTATTTCACACTTGAGAAGAATCACGCCTTAGCACTCACAAGCCTAGCATCACACTTGAAGGTGAATATTTTAAAAGTCTAACGCCTTAGCATACTTATCATCCCTCAACACTTTTAGGCGCATATGGCATATACAAGAGGATACGCCTAGCAATTTTATTTTCCATCACTCACCACCTTTATACTTGAAGAGGAAAATCACGCCTTAGAAAATTTTCACACTTATGCCTTAAGAAATTTTCTAACACTTCATCACTTATCACCCTTGGCGCATAGCATTTGGAGAATAATATTACCACTTAGGGAAATTTTGAAACCACGTCTTATTTCATCTTCAACACTTCACATGCACCTTGTCCACGCCTTAATCACATTTCACCTCACTTTGGCGCACTTGACATTTGAAGAAGGACTTCACACTTTCAACGCCTAGCATTCATCAAGCTTTCACCACGCCTAGAAGAGAATTTTCACCCACCTTTACCTTATTTACTACCTTTATTCACCTTTCACATCTCAACTTTGGGCGCATTTGAGACATAGAGGAGGATGGGCGCATTTTGCATGATGTAGTGGATGAAGATTCCAACGCCTTAACCTTTTGTCTTCACTTGAGCTTGTTTGGGCGCATTTCTTGCCTTGAGGAGGATAAACTTTGTTGACCCTTTGACCTTTTTGCTTGCTGGGCGCATTTTACATGTCTAGGAGGATGAAAATCTGCAACGCCACCTCCTTTGGAATATTCCCCACCTTGTTTTTGTCTTTACTTGCCCTTATTTGGGCGCATTTCACATAGGGAGAGGGATAGAAGATGTTGACTCTTTTGACCTTTTGAGAGATGGGCGCATTTGCTAGGTGATGGAGGATGAGAACCCATACTTAGAAAAATTTTCAAATACCTTGCACCAACTCTTCCTTGGGCGCATTTTAGCATGGGAGGAGGATAAAATTCTTTGACTTGTTTGACCTTCTCTCAAGATGGGCGCATTTGAGGCCTCTAGGAGGATGAACAGTGACTTAGAATATTTTTCTTGATGCCTCTTTGAGCTGGGCGCATTTTACCCCTGGTGAAGGACGAGGTCTCAGACTTAGAAAAATTTTCAACTTTTTCCTCTTCAAGTTTGGGCGCATTTTGCCCCTGGAGCAAGATAAAAACTTTGACTTTCTTTGACTTTTCTCACCTTGGGCGCATTTTGCCCTGTGTGAAGGATGAACTTCGTTTTCAAAAATTTTCCACGCCCCTAGCTGAGATGGGCGCATTTTCTTATGCCTGTTAGACAAATTTTTCATCATCCTTGCCAGCCTACGTGCCCTGCTATTTATAGTAAGTTCTCTGAATTTGCGCCTGTGAAGCTCGGGATGGCCTGAAATTTTGAACGTAGCATCCTCATAACCCTGTTAACCTGTCGGCACTGCCATTTTTAATCACCCTACTATTTATAGCACGTTTCTGAAGGTGGTTTACTATAAATAGTAAGCTCTTGATTCTGATAGCTCCCAAGCTCCGATCGAGTTGAAATTCAAATGAGGCGATCCTCACCACGTGACCTTACTGCCGACACTGATGCATGCAACTGATTTACTATTTTTAGCCAGTTTCCAAATTGACTTACTATAAATAGTAAGTGCTCCGTTTGACTCGAAATTTCACCAGCAGATAGCCTGAAGTACGCTGATCGCGGTGGTTTACATCGGTTTTCGAAGATTTTGACTTTTGATGCCTATTTTTAGGCCCGGTTGAAACTTAACTTGCAGCGCATGATCAAAAGATCTCAGTTGTCTTTATTTCTCGCCAATCGCGAGATTCTTCAGGTAGCGCCGGACACACCGCTAAAATAGCAAGTTCCTAGTGAGAATCCTCATTTGCATGTCACACCATCGCGAAGCTCTCGAAAAACCCATCAGGAATCACCTGACATGCAAAAGAAACCTCGACATGCAAACCCTAAAATAGCCTCTAAGGCTGAATCCTCGAAGTGGTCACCTCGACTTGCATGTTATACCATGCGAAGGTCTCGAAAAACCCAGAAGGAATATGCAGACATGCAAAGAAAATCTCTGATCGACCCTGAAATTTGTAGGCCGGACCGCTAAAAATAGTAAGTTATCCGTTTTGCTCAAATTTGGCATGCAAGCAACCGTACACTCTCAATGCGTGTGATGATCTGGAATCCAAAATAGCCGACAAATTGCCTGAATTTCACACTTACTAAAAATAGTAAGTACCTGGAATCTGATGAAAACTGGCTGGAAGCCTGCTGGATGTCTGCTGACAACAATGTTAAGTTCAATTTTCAATTTACTCACTTTATCTGACCTTGAATTGACCAGGAACAACGAAACCCTAATCTTAGACTTGGCCAACATTTCGCGTTTAAGCTCAACGGCGGGCCTGTCCCAGAAAGAAAGACAGTAGAGAGACAACAACAAAAACCAACCAACACCAAACCAAAAGCAAAGCCAAAATTAGGGGGTCCCCATTTGCAATGGGGCGATGTGTGAAAAACGTCACAACAGGCGCCCAAAATCTGAACACTTAGTCAAATTTTGATATTTTCAATTTTTCCTCGTTCTGACTTCAGTGTGGATCTCCCCTGTTGGTCGCTGAATTCTGGATGACTGAGTAATCCGATAACTACACCATTGAATTCATTGCGAAGCTGACAGAGAACTGAACAACATTGACTGGAGGCGCAAACCCTAATTCTGACATTTGGTGCCCTAAAAAGATGGGCGCCCTTTCTTGGCTGGGGCGCCCAAGTCTAGCAGTGTTAGAAACTTTTCAACATTTTTCATCTTCTGTTGAACGCCTGAGTGTTGATTTTGACGCCTGGCAGCCGAATGACCTCCATTGATGACCTCGGAGCTCCAGATATGCTTCTGAAAAAGCAGAATAGACCCACTAGGGCAAAACTGATTATTTTAAGATTCTGACTGCACCAGCCTGATATGTACGTATTTTGAACCAATCAAAATCAATTTGGACCCTGGTAGATAAACTTTCTATTTTTAGAAATTTTCTATTTTTAGAAAATTTTGCTAGTATCCATTTTGAAAGAAACCCAGAAAAACCCAAAAAACGTTACTATTTCGAGAAAAATTTCTAAAAATAGCAGTTTTCCTAAATTTTAGGGATGAAAAACTGAGATCTGGGTTTTGTTGATTAAGCTGCTCTTAGCAGACCCAGATCGTCAGAAATTGAAAATTTTGCGTTTTAACTCCTCATGCAAGACATGCACACCCAAATTTGACCTTTTTTGACTGATTTGACAAGACTTTACTCATTTCTTCAAAATGTCTAAGTGTAACAAAAAATTTTAATTTTGGGGTACAACATGTTCAAGAAGAGCAGCTGTTTTAAAGACATTTTCTGAAATTAGTGCTTGCATCTTATTGATTGAATTGGAGATGGAGAATCAGATTTATCACTTGTTTAATTATTTCTTCACCTCGACCTGGAGTGAGCAAGAAGAGAGTATGCTTGCAGCTGTCATGAATGTTCTAATCTCTACAATTAAAGAAGCTGATAGTCTTCCTGAAAGTGTCCAAACTCTTCTCTTGGATGTTTATAAATGTGAAGAGCAGATTTCTCCCATAGCTGATTTGTTAGTTAAAGAAATTTTTAGTCAATGTGAAGATAAATTGAAGCCTCTTTTGATGAAAACAGTTGAAAACAAAGAGGAGATTTCAGATGCTGAAGAGGGGAATGCAAGTTGGAATCCATTTGAATTTGTAGCTGAAGTTCAGGGGGTATCAGCGGAAATGCATTTGTCTGTGCATTCTACAAAATAGTGCAATGAGACAACATCTACTTTTGAGACACAAGAAGTGTCCATGCATTCTACAGAAGAATGCAATATGACCCCAGTTGTTTCCGAAGCACATGAAGAATTCAAGCATTCCATAGAAGAATGTATTGTGACAGCAGAAGCCTTGCAGTCTAGTGAGGTACCCGTGTTTTCTTCAAAGGAGTGCAGTGCAACGACAATTGCTAAGGAGACTCAAGATGAAGGTACAAGGGAAGAATCAATAGAAACTGAAAATGTCTTCAGTTGATGACATCTTATCAGCTGATGATATTCTTCTACACCTTCGAAACTCAGGAGGATTCTGGATAGAGTAGCAAGAAAAAATTAAGAAGGTTGAAGTAGGAAACTCCTCCTTCACAAATGTTGATTCTTGCATTGAGAACAATATGGAAGAAGCTGCTCCTAGTGACCACAAAACAGAGTTCTCTTTGCTTGAAGCCAAGTTGAGGCGGAAAGCTAATGAATTGGGAGACACCATAGATGAGATGATGCAAAGTGTTCATCAGATGCGTGATAATTTGAGGAGTACAGCTGAAAGGATTTTTGACATCTTTGTACATCAAAATAGCACATCATCTCAACCTGTTCATGAGGAGTGCAGCCCAAGTTCATTAACTGTTGAAAAGGAAATTCAAGTTTTATCTAAACTTGATGATATTCATCGGAAATTAGAAGAATTAATTAATGATGTTCCCAAAGATGTAGATATATGCTGCATTTATATGGCCGATATGAAGTCAATTAAGAATGCCTTGCAAGAATTTAAATCAAGTCTTTTGCTCATTATTCGGGATAAAGATAGGGCTGCTAAAATTGCTGACAAGGCATTGGAGTGGAATGAGCAAACTAAAGCCAGGTTGCAAGAAGTACATGAGGCTTTATTAGAAGCAGAGAATTGGATTTTTGTTGTTCAACTTTCATGGAAGCAAGAAAACAAAGGGAGAGCTGAAGAGATCCAAAAAATTCTTGATGAGCTTGATCTCATACAAGAAACTTTTGATTTGGAACGCTGTCCTGAAAGGAAGGAGCATTCAAATTCTCATCCACAAGTTTTTCAAGCCTTTGATAATCTTTTGTATGAAGATGATGCTAGTGGGATTTATGAAAATCCTCTCTTTGAAAATGATGAGGGAAGTTCTTCAGAAACTATTGAAGGAAGAAGGCATTCTGGTACTGAAGAATGTATGCAGAGAGATGAACCCATTTCCACTCCTAGTTCTTCCTCTTTGCAGGAAATGGAGAATCCTGTAACTAGAGAAGATGAGGAAATTCTTCTTGATCAACAACAAAGAATTGCCTGGCATTCTGATAAAGAATTTATCCAATTTTTGATGAAGTTGTTGGTTAGATTTATGTCTGATTTTATGTTTGCACCAGCTTCCTTAAGAATAACTGATTTTAGAATTGAGATTGATGAAGGATTCATTGAATCTCTTCGATAGTTCACAACTCTTGGTTTTGAGTTCAGATTTGTTGAATATTTCTTGGAGTTTCAAGAAGTGTATTCAGATGGAACGTATTGTTGATGGTGTTTTCTGCACAGCAACAACTCAGACAGAATATGATATCCTATCTCTCTTGAAAGGTAAATCTCTATCAGCAAGCCTTAAGAGATAACCCCAAGGTCTCTAATGTCAGGTCTTGACAATGCATAAACAACTCAGTGATAAACGTGAAAATGCTGGTAATCACAATGGGACCTTACTACAAGCAAATAATGAATTTTGATAACTTATCGGATCTTGCAATACTGTGATACTTAAAATCCTAGATCTAACCCAAATGATAAAAAAAAATGCAAAAGATAAGGGTTTTAAAGAGTTATCTAAATTTAAAACTATTCCTAAGATTAATAATGCAAATGAGAAAATACTTGAAATGGAACAATCCCTTAAAAACCAATTCCTGCTCAACTCAGATAAATCTGCAATCTTACAGAAATAGTGCAATCTTCTGAGGCGTTAAAGATTTTCAAATCATGAACATTCATTAAAGACAATCCTGTTGCAATTGAAATGAATAATCTTCACAATCGAACTAAACACAATGAATATGTGGTCCAGGTTGACTTTTCCAAACAACTACAATCAAATAGTTGCTGGGAGTATAGACCAGAGATTGCTACAAACACTTCAAGTATCAAATCACGAACACCATTAAACAAATCTAATTCTAAATCTAACATACATCAACTATTTTCAAAGCAATTTTAAAGATAGTATAACAAGAACCATGCCAGATAAGAATAACAAAGGTATGGCACCAAGTCACAATGTCATTACTTGCATCAAATTATCCATTGTAGCAACAATTCAAGTTTTATGTTACAATATTTGCTTGAGAAACAACTAACTCCTAACTCTAACTCCTGCTCTACTGCTGAATTCGCTCTAACATTCAATTTCTCCAGCCCTTACAAATGAGGCGAGACGCCCTATTTATAGAAAAACCCCAAAGTGCGTCATCCCTAAGAATTTTCAATAACTGGCCACAAAAACAAGTCAGCCCAGAGGAATTCGAAAAACAGGTCAAATATGCATTGAATGCATATACACCAACCATGTCGGTCTAGGATATCCCACCAGTTCGGTCCACTGCATTTAAAGAAGAAGCGAAATAATAGAGAAACACAAGGCTCGATGCAGCATTGCATTAACTACTTCCTCCCCATCCTTATCTTTGGCGCGCTCCATCCTATCCTTTACGTGTTACCTCAATCTATCTTGTCGGACTGATATTTATTAATGATTGCACTGTAGGTCACTGCGTCATCCAACTTGTGTTCAGCTACTTGATCTTTCATTGACTAGAGAGTAAACATCCCGCCACCACTTCCTCAGTCGTTCCGGACTAAGACGCCTTCGTTCATCAACAATATCGATCATTGCCACAATATATTCCTTGATTCGAATCACTAAACTTAGCATTGCTTCCCTCGTGCCACTTTCATCAACTCGCGGATCTCAGAAACCCGTAGAATGCACAAGATGGCAGATTTATACTTGCTCGGGGATTTAGAGTCCTCGGGGAATTTCTGCATAGAAGGATTTTCCCGAGCTACGTTCTTTTGGGGAATCCGCCATTGTCCGGATTTTTCGAACCTCCATATTCTTCGGCGACAGTCTTCAATGATGTAGACCTCATGCATTGGTGTCTGAAACCTCAAACCAGACTAAGGCTATCTTTCCCTCAGGAATCCTACTCTTTACGTACAACTTCATTCTTTCTACCTCAGTGATGGAGGATCCCTCTGTGTCTCTCTTAGCCTTTCCAGCTGCTGCCTTGCTAGACTCAGCCTGCATCCATCAAATTCCAACATGAAAATCCGATTGTTGACAAAATTTCATCAAAGTGTTAGCTCAAAATTATGATAAAACTATTAAATCAACCCTTAAGCATCAAAACTAAGAAGTTCGGGATTTCGAGCTAACCAGGGAAAACCATCCTGGGAGGAATTTCGGAAAATTCCGAACCAGGCAGATTCATCCGATGAGGCACCAATATCAACAATAGATTATCAAAATGAACAAAAGAATGCATGAATCATTGTGTAATCTATTAAATTAAGCATAGAATATCGAGCATTCATCATCCAAAATCATTCTTCCATCAAGCATCTCAAGTGGCACAATACTTAGCAGAAAATTCGGAAAAAACCGGCCAGACCGGAATTCCGCGAAGAGCGCAAAACTCCGAACACCAGCACATTTCCGAGAAACCAAACGGGAAAATCCAGCCAGAAAGGAAAGTCCCGAAGTTAGGCAAAAACCCGGAGAACGCCGTGACCTTTGGTTTGTTGCAATGAAACTTATATCTCACAGTGACGGTAGATGTCTCGTCGATGGAGCTATTCCGAATGCATATCGCTGTGACTCCTAAGGACGGAATGTTCGGAAGTCTTCGGTGAGACGAGTGAGTTCGGAGTGATCCCTGCCAATAGCGTTTGTCTTGCCGACAGGATGTTCGGACACTTTGGCATCGAGGAGACACGATTTAGTGTCTCACCGACATGCAATACAGTTGAACGTTTTGACCAAATGAACTAGGGTGAAATACTAGATAAGCATTGAGAATCCTCGAACCCTAAACGCAACCCTAGTTTAACATATTCAATCGTCAATCACACAGAGTCTAGCTCCCAGACGGATTTAAATCACAAAGCATCAAAAACCAATAGCAACTCGAGAGTCAGGACCAAAACCACATACCATGAATAGATCAAATTCAACCACAAACGCAATGAGTTGCTAACTCGGACGCCCTAGTGACCAAATCAACTTGAAACACCAGAAATCCACGTACCAGCAAGCAAATCAAGAAATTCAAGCTTCAACTCATGCAATCTCAAATGTAAGAACAAATGCACAACAAAGATGAGAGAAAGTGATCTCAAATCCCTTTAAATTCAACCTCAAAAATCTTACCTAGGCGCACCAATGGTGCAGACAAGACGAAATGGAGAAATTCGGGAACCTGTCGGTGAAATGGAATCCGGAAAAATCCGGACTAGGCGGAATTCCACAGAGTCCTGAATTTTCCAGACTTCAGCGCTAAAGTTACCTCGCCGGGCTTTGGATGGAATCCGGGAAAATCCGGATGGGACGGATAATCCCAACCCTGAGTGAAAACCCGAATTGTTCAAAACTTAAGTTTCTCAATGTGTGACCTAGGGGAATGACTTGGGTGGGCCATATGAAAATCCAAGGACCTCAAAAGCAATTAGGACAATAAAATCAATAGGCCCAAAAGATACCAAAATACCAGAGCAAAAGAGGGTCCCTACTTTCAGTGGGGCGTGTGTGCAAAACTGCACAACACGTATGAATCAGAGGGTCCAATTGAGAGCAGTTCTCCATCTGAGAAATGGTTCTTCAATGCTGATGGTTTGGGATCCTGGCATTATTCGGCAAAAAGAGGACATTAGAAATATTAGAGATTGTTTCCGGTCAAGAATGATATTTTGGGATCCTAAATACTTTGTTAAGAAGGTATATTGGAGTGATAAGTGCAAAATTTTCAGTACTAGGGGTGCTGCTACCTCCTTTATCAGCAATCTGATGATAATTTTTTATCATAACATGACATTATGGAAGGGTATTGTGATCAGAAATTATTTTATTGTGGCGTAGGGACCTTTGATAAAGGTGCCACCAACCTTGTTCATGAGCAGATATGCTTATTTTATTGAAGATTTTTCATATTGCATCTGCTGCTTATTGTTTGGGATGCTAATTTTTCATAAATCAGATTTCAAGATGTCTAAATCAGACCTGTTAGTTGGTTGGTGTTTCCATTTTCTAACCTTCCACTCTACTGTTAGGATTGATTTTGAGCCTCAAATGAGAAAAGGATTGTTTCGGTGCAACCAAAATTCATGTATGGGATGTTCTCTAATGTTCAACAGTGGCCTTCTCTGTGTTTTCTCCTATACCAATGTTTGGGACAGCAAGTTGGAAACTGATTTGGTTCACCAGTTGGAGACTCATGAGGTGAAATTTGTAAGTTTTTCATGGAGTTATCTCAGTTGTATCAGTTTGCTTCAAAGAAGGCATTATACGTCTTCATAGAATTTTGAGGATGTGACGGAGGATCTCTTGCAAGGAGTTGCTCTTTCCTTTGCAAGAAGAGTTGGAAGAGTCACATATGTTGTCGTGACTCTGCTTGGTGCTATGAGGAGTCATGATATGGAGCATGCTTTTGAATTGAGAAAATTATTTTCCTTATTGCCCAGGAATGTGTTAGATTGTGGGATTGTTGTTTTTGACTCCTCGGAGTTTACAGGACATGAGATGCTACAGGATTATGATTTCAGTTCCTTCAGGATAGTCAGTTTAAGCCATGTGTTGGGAAGGAGTACAGTGCAGTCTTGGGATATTGGTCATGTTTATGTGATCAGTGTAGCACAACGTTAGCATGGTGGGTCTATACGGAGATGAATTTGGGACCCTGGGATCCTACTTGGCGTAGTAAGGATCAAATTGTTTTCTTGGAGTGTGGTGGCATTGCTTGAGGACAAACAATTTTGGGAAGGGTGGACTGTAATGTCCCCACTTTAGCCCTATCCTCTTCTTGAGGATTTAGCCTATTTCCGGAAACTCGTAGGCTAAACAAAACTGGAAATTAGGGTTTCCACTTTCAGATGCAATTTTGAAGGCTTGCATGTGTGTTTTTCTGATGCATGTCTAGTGGAGCTTTCTGGGTTTTTGGAGAGCTTCAGGATGAGGTAACATGCATATTAAAATAATGACATGCAATTTTGACTGATACCTTGCATGCAGGAAAGGTTTCTGGGTTTTTCTAGGTTTTTAGAGACCTCCGAGGTGGGGTGACATGCATCTGAATCTGTCATCCTTTCCGAACACTTACTATTTATAGTAAGTCATGTTGGCTGCCCGATTTGTGCTCAAATGATATTTGGAAACACTTACTATTTTTAGTAAGTCTTGATTACTGCTCAGTTGGCGTTCAGAAGATGTTGCGCAGATTTACTATTTATAGCAGTATGCTATTTTTAGCAAGTCTATCTTTTAGCAGTATCTGTCTAGCAGCAGTTCAATCCTTTGTAGTTCAACTGTTCAGTTTGGCTTTCTGTTGGTTTTGATGTGAATTTACTATTTATAGTAGTTGGATATTTATAGTAAGACTAAATTTGGCAGTGGCATCATCAACAGTTCAGCTCAAGTCATCTTGCTATCCATCAGTTTCAGTTTTGGCTTTGGTTTTGGTTATCTCCATGGACTGAGTTTTATACTTAGTCAATTTCATGTTTTTCAGTTGTACCCCACGCCTAGGAGTGATAACTTCATGTTGTTTTTAAAGAGGGGACTTTAAGGGGTCAAGTGAGCATTTAATGATTTATTAAATGCTTTATTATTGCAAAATGAAATTGGACGCCTAAAGGAGGATGAATAATTTTTTATTATTTCGAAAAGTAAATGCTTAAAGGTGGCATCCCTTTTGGAAGTTGAAGTGATTCAACTTCTTGGAATTTGAAGTGTTTCATTTGCCAATTGAAACTTATATATTGTTGTTTTGTGAAGAGCTGATTATGTGATGTTTTGGAAAGCAAAGTTATGTTGCTGGACTGAATCCAGAACCTGGCTAAGGGGAAGCTTAGCAAATTCAATCCATCCTTCAGGCCTGAAACTATGGTTTCCTAGGTGGAAATATGAGACTGTACTTCATACATAGGTGCAAATAGAGCTTCATTTATGATGTTTTCAGACAGGTTGCTGATGTATAGCCTGTTTTCTGAGTTGTTGGTTTGACATGGCTGAAGCTAATTTCTGTTCATAGCTTCGTCATAGAATTCTATTTCATTCTGGGTATTCGCTCATGCTGTGTAACTGTGAAGGGTGACCCTTTGTGCAAGTTTTCAGAATTTATCATTGAGTTGCTGATTTTTGAAGTCAAGTCGACCACCTCAAGGGGGCTGTACCATTTGGAGCTTGCCTTGAAATTCGTGCCAACTGTTTCTCTCTGTTTCCGGCTCGAATTCTTCCTGAAAAATGGACGCCGAGTCTCTAGCTGTTGATTGGCTATGGTTTGGAGGCTTTCCGAGGTGATTCGAGAAAGATACGTCCATTTATGTGACTTTTGATGTTGCTGGTCTGATTTTCTGTTTATGCTGTTTCTGATCAGACTTTATTAGTAATTTGTTGATTGAGCTTCAATTCTATATCATTCTGACATTGTAAAAGTTAGAGGAAGTGTTACTCTAACCATTGTTTGATTCTGGAAGCATATCCTTCTTATTTGCAGCTTATTTCATTCATTGTAAAGCTTGTTAGTAGTACTAACAGCTGTTAGTTTAGTTGCTGCAATTTATGTTTGTTTACACTCCTATGATTGAGCGGTTGAGTTTCAAATAATCATCTTTATTTAATGTTGTTTCCCCCCACGATAATAAGTGGTTGTGAGGACTGTATTCCCCCCCACGAGAATAAGTGGAAGAGAGGATTTAAATGGTTGGCTTGCCACCTTTAATATTGTAATAATCTCACCCACTGAATAAGTTGAGTATCCCCATTAGTTGTGGATGCTTGCATCAATAGATGAATGTATTTTCAGTTCTAATTATTACTAATGATCCCCATGCCATATGCTATCGCCTCGCTCTCACTGGGATCTTGGTGAACATTCTTGGCAAGGGTTACCTTTCAAGCTGATTTGTATTTGAGGCTAATGCTAATCAGTGGTTTGATGTTGGTTTGTGTGTCTAATTTTGGGGAAAAAAAGTAAGGGGAATATTTCATGGGTCTAGCTACATTCAGAGTTTTTGGGTTTGCACATGTTGCAGGATCACTTGGGATCTGGGTGGTTGGCGGTCAGGTGCATGTAATTCTCCATTTCGGGCTCCAGGTACTGTGGCAGTTGGTTGGCTTGGCAGATGCAGATTGCTTGAGGGAAAACAATCTTTGGGAAGGGAGGATTGTCATGTCCCCGATTTGGAGGCAGATTAATTTAATTAATTAAGTCATCCAAATATTGTTATTTCATAAAGATGACTAATTGATTAATTTAATTAAATTAACTATAAAATTAATTATTTATAAAGTTATCCTAAAAATACAATATCATAAGGTGACTTTATATTTAAGTAATTTAATAATTAATAATAAAGTGACTAAAAATAAAATAATATCAAAAAGTCACTTAAGAGAATAAAATACTATTTTATTCTAGAAGCTTCTTGGAGACTTGTTGAGAAATCTATTTAAGAGGTTGTTGGCTAAGCATTTGAACACACTAAATTTGGAATTCATTACACATTACCTACGTGGTAAATAGTTGAAGCTAAATGCTTAGCTTGCTAGAGTGCTGAAGACTCTAGGGTTCCAGTTTCGATTGTGCAACACCAATCCTAGCTGGGAGTTTTGGGAAGATATTTCAGTCTTTCCACTTGTGCCAAAATTTTGTGGCCTTTGGCCAAATTTTAATGATTGAGAAGAAATCGATTTCCATAAGCACTTGCAGATTTTTGTTGAAGAATTTTCAGTCTTTGGTGGGACGTTTTTGCTCGAGGAAGACATCTAAAGTGGAAGGTTTAATTTTCATTTTGCTGATTGCCAAAAAGCCAAGTTTCTATTCTTGCTGGGGCGCACCTTGAGGAGGTAGGATTTTGGTCAGGGAGGCATAGTAAATTCCAATAAAATTCATCAAGATTCGTTGGACATCAAGGAAGGTTGGCGCACCATTTTGGAGGGCAAATACATTTTCATCAAAGAGAATTGAATTAATTCATGATTGCTGCTTCAAAAAACCAAGTTCCTCATTTTCATTATTGCATTGCATTTAGTGTCATATTCTCAGATAGGAGTCCTTGGCTGATATAATCAGCAACATAGCAATGTAATTGCAGTCATATTATGAGCAATACAATTGCATATGTAATGTCATTTTATTCACAGCAGATTGGCACTTTAGTTCAGCCATGTCATATTGAAGAAAAGAATGAAAACTCATATGTAGAAGGTCTGATTGCATTACTTAATCAGCTTGTAAACACTTTCATATTATTGCAATATTACATTGGAGTTATAAGGAGTTTGGCTGCAAATTGTATGACAAAATGTCAATGGCTGTAGATGATCTTTGCACTTAGGAGTTGCATTACAATTGTTTGACAAAATCTCTAGTTGCTATTCTCTCATATCTACATGTATTAGATGCATGCCAAATGTTTGTTGAAATGTTTATTGGCTGTAGCTTGCATTTGAAAAAACAAAATCTGTTTGGACATCTTTCTTTATCATTATTAGACATCATTGCATTGTTGAAAGCACTCAAAAACACCATTGGCAACATACCAAACCAAAATCAAACAATCAGAAAATTGCAACAGCAGATTATCAGCACTTCTCAGTTTGCACACCAACTGTTTGACAAAATTCCTAAGAGCCAAAATCAGCAAATTCAACTCAGATTTAGCAAGGGCTTTTACATGTGCCAAGTGATTTATTCCCACTAGGCACGTTTCTTTCCCAAAGCAATGTTCTCATCCTTCAAGGTTTGAACTATCACTTCATTGTCTTCTTTATTTGCTAAAATTCAGCTTTCAAGCATTCAATGTGTGTAGGCAAAAATATTTTTCCTAACCTTGAGTTTTTATTCACCATTATAAGAGAAAATTGAAATTGTTGCACAAAGTTTCAAGTTAGTAAGATGTTAGCATTTTTATTCACACCTTTTGATGTGACACAAAATGGACTTAGCATGTATAGCAAATTGTTCTTCAAATTATAAGGAAAAACTCCCTTTAACTTAGAATCTGAAGATTTTAGAGAGTATGCAATACAAAAAAACTTAACAAATCCTATCTGTTTGTTTTTCTCAATGTAGGGCACTAAGTGATTTCAGCACATCTGCACTGAATAAGAATTTTTTATGTGTAAGATCTATCTACTACAGATACTAATCTAACACAACTGAAGAACATTTATAATTTTCAATAAATCTTAGAGAATGAAATATCATAAATGGAACAAGATAGGTTTGATTAAAACATAAACCATAGACTATGAATTAAATATGATGGTTGTGTACAAAGCCTCAACACTTCCTCTAATAACTTCAACAATACAAATCTTGTTAAATTTTTTTAAAAACACTAACTCTCAACACAAACAACTTCAAAGATGGTAACTTTGTGAACAACAATTTTAGCAATAAGCAAAGTTGAAAATCGCTATTGATAATATAATTGTAAAAAAACACTTATTTTTATACCTTATACAAAGCTATGTATAAATATTTACCCCAACTACAACTACTTCCATGATTTGCAAGCCTTATTACAAAACAATTATATCCAATAATTTTAATATTTCAACACGTGACTGCCAATTCAACTAACAATCGAAATTATTACAATTTATCCCTTGATGCTTACATCTCTCACATAATGATATAGACAATATAACAATAGCCAATTCTAAGCTATAAATAGAGGATGATTAGAATAGCTGAAAGCTAAAAATAGCACAAGCATCAATTAAAAATAACAAACTCAATATATGCTCTTCTATTCAAAAATGGTGACGGCTAAAATAGCAAGATGCTATTTTAGCATAATTTAAAAATAGACTATTCTAAAAATGCAGCTCCAAATAATTTTGATGAAGCTCTTCATGGGAAATTCACTATTATGACAAGGTCTAGAAAACTCTCTAAAACTTTGGTGGGATCTTTGATGCTTTGATATCTAGAACCTCTTTTCCATTGATCTCATTGTATCTCACCATTCATTAGCATTGCTCTAAATGTTTTTTCCCAAACCATACCCTAAATACTTGGAAAACATACTTTTGTTTTCAAATGTGTCAACATAACAATGTCATGTATGTTGACATCTTGATTTTGGTTAGAAATTCTGCCAAAAATCAATGCCTACTAGTGTACCCTATTGCGATCTTCACATTGCATGCCCCTAAGGATAGGTCTCTAAGCTATGTCCATGCACCATGTGAATTGATACTGAGGCACATTTTTCATCTCCAATAATGCAATAAATTATTATAGAATTTTAACTTATTTTGAAGTTTAATCCTTGTGTGGTGATTTGCATCCCCTTGCTTGTGGAGCACACATATTACTTAGGATTTTTTGTTTTTATTTTTTCAAACAAAACCTTCTTTGATTTGTGTGTTACTAGCTTGGAAACATGCCTAAACATTGGGCTTTTGCTTCACCCTTCACGTGCACGTGCCTAGGCATTGCATAGGCACAATATCAAAGAAATCTCATTATTTACCTATATTTGTCCATGTGCACCTCTATTACAGCCATGCCTTCATAAAAACTTATTATTCTTGCACTTTACCTACATGTGCCTCATTTTCAAATGCGATTTTTTTAATCATTTTGTGACCTAGACTTCTACGCGAGATCATGGGCATGACTTAGAACTTTTAGTTTGCCTATTCCATCTTAGCAAGGTGCAATTTTGTAATGTCCCCTTCCTAGGCAGTCAGCAAGAGTTGTGGTTAGTCTATCACCTTGGTCCCTGTAGACTAACATGGCGGTTAGGGAACCTGTTGATGTGATTTTTGTGACTGCACCAATCAGCAGAACAAAGTATCCGAAGGCTACTCCATTCTCTCCTGATCAAAGAATTCCATACGCTAAGATTGCCGGAAAGTTCATATGTTCAACTCCTTCTGACTACCTGGCAAGCCAATCCTTGAAATAGCCTCGATACGCTCTGGGTCAATTGAAATACCCTTCTCCGAAATGACGTGACCTAACAATTTTCCTTCGGTGACACCAAATATACATTTCTTAGAATTGAGAGAGACACCGAATCTTCTACATCTTTGAAAAATATTTCTTAAGTCTTCTACATGATCTCCTATTCTTTTTGAAAACACAGTCAGGTCATCCATGTATATAATTATGCATTTTCCTACCAAATCTCGGAAGGCGATATCCACGGCTCGTTGGAAAGTGGCTCCTGCGTTGATCAAACCAAAAGGAATTCTCCTATATGCGAAGGTTCCCCATTTTGTGGTGAACGCTATCTTCAATCTGTCTGCTTGCTCCACCATTACCTGATTATAGCCTGAATAGCCGTCCAAGAAGGACATCATTTGCGAACCATTCACTATTTGCAACACCTCATCTAATGAAGGCAAAGGATAATTATCCTTTTCGGAGGCTCTATTCAAATTGCGGAAATCTACACATAACCTTATCTCTCCATTCTTCTTTCTGACTGGAACTAGATTGGCGACCCACGTGGAGTGCCTTACTGGAAAGATAATATGAGCAGAAAGAAGCTTCTTGACTTCTTGATAGATCAATGGTTCTAACAATGGATCCACGAGCCTCTGCCTTTGTCTGAATGGCTTACTGCCTAGTTTCAATGGAATTGTGTGTGTAATCAATGAGGTATCATATGTTTTCAAATCTTCGTATCCCCAGGCTATTACATCTGGAAATTCTCTCATGACTTGTAAGATGCCTTCTCTTTCTTCAGGTGTGCAAACTTTTCCAATAAAAACATTCTTCACTTGTTCATCTATCCCCATATTGACAGCTTCGCAGTCATTCCCTTGGGTACTTTGGTTTCTGCTCAGTCTGTCGGGATCAAACAATCTTTCTAATTCAACCATACCTCTTGGAATAACATTTGTCTTCAAATTTAGGATCCCTTCAGCATCAAATTTTGCTTCCTCAGTTTCTTCTTCATCAATAATCTGTGCTTCAAACACACCCGTGCATGTGAGAAAATCCAGAATTTTCTTATCATCATCGAACACTTGAAAATTCTTTATATTATCTGGAATTGAAGGTGTCAAAACTAATTCCACTATGAACTTCTTCAATCCTTCCATAGCCAAAGGTTCCAACGAACTGGCAGCTTGTCCGAGAGAATTGGCAACGAGGTTCTTGGACCTGTACACTTGCTTGATATTGAAAGCGTCAAAGCTCTCTATGAGGTCCCACACTCTATTGCGGTAGCGGCCAAGCCTCTTATCATGGCAAGCAAACTGCTTTTTTACTTGGCGGACCACAATGTCTGAGTCCCCATATGCGTGCACAATCTTGGCTCCCTTTTCGATTGCAAGGATCAAGCCATGAATCAAAGATTCATACTCAGTAACATTATTGGTGCATGAAAATTGGAGTCTGTAGGCACCCAAATATGCCTCTCCAGTTGGGCTAATCAGTTCAAATCCTGCTCCATTTCCTTTCTTTGACTTCGATCCATCAAACCTCAAGGTCTATACTTGATCTTCTATGAGAGTGTTGGGAGGCTGAACATGTGCATTTTCTTGATTGTACGCTTCTGGAATCTTTTCTTCAATCATTGGCTGAACTTTATCATCTTTCACAAGTTTCTCTACTAAAACCTCCTTTTCTTCATTTGTCTTCTAACCTCTCTCTTGTAAGGAGGCTTGCGGAACGAGCTTTGCAACTTCCTCTAAGGCCACTTTGCACATGGCACAAGTGATCTCAGAGTGAAATGCCTCATGGATTCGACACCAATTTGGAAGCAACAAGTTTTTGATAGAGGCGTCTTTACCCAGCTCCGCTTCTTGCTTCACACTTTTCAGGACAAAATCTCTGAAATTTTCAAACGTTCCTCCACCTTCACTATCACTTGAATCACTTTCGATCAAAACTTTAGTGGAAGTCATGGCATCTTCTAAAAATTACCCTTCATTTGAACTTTGCAGCATCAACACTTCTTGTTTGACGGGCTTATATGAGCCCAAATCAGTTTCTACAAACATAATTTCATTACCTTCACCATATTCAGTTATCATCAATCTGAGCCTTGGTGTGCTTTCAACCTTGATCTGATTTGGAACTCCTCTCCACGGAAGCCACATGTGGGAGAAATCTGTTGCAATGTATCCATTCAACTTCCTGGCCCAATCTCTACTTAGCAACATGCCATACCCATCAAGTATGTCGACTACTGATATATCAATACAGCTCTGAATTCTAGGATCAGCAGCCAACTGCATATGAATGTTATTCAACTCTCCGACAATTGGAACTTTTGTCTTGTCCAACTGGGTTACCTTCTTGGTGGTTTGAAGTGGAACTATACCCAACCTTTTGCACACCTTCAGCGACATGATGTTGCTGGACGCACCGGAGTCAATCAAGTAGTTGTGTAGTAATTTTCCAAAAATTCTAACTGATACGAGGAATGGGGCTGGTTCATCTTTCCCCTGATAAAATACCACTAGTTTTCTTCTTTCCTCTGCTACAATATCCTTCTTTTCATCCTTTCTATCTAGTTGTACTTGATTATCTTGGGAAAATTCCTTCAGATTCGGTGTTTGCTCTTGCTTTTGCTTTTGCTCCGTAGGTAGATTGAACCGAATTTTTCTTTTATCCCTAGCCTTTGACTTCTCGGGCTCACTTGAAGATTCTTGTACCATCCCCATGAAACCTTGAGACTGTTGCGGAGTCTCCCAAGTGTTAAATGGCGCGTGAGGCACCTCTTCTACTACATTTGCGCTCTGCACTAGACGAGACTGAGTGTTTACGGGAGGATTCCTTGATGAACTAGATGCTTCCTGAGATGTATTCCTCACAACGGGCGTTTCATACAAGCTTCCCAGAATTGTATCTCTGACTTCTGAAATCTTCATTAACTCATATAAGGGAAGACTGATTTTCATTCTCTTAACTTCTTCCAGTACATAGGAACTTAACCTCTTCACATCATCTCTTGGAAGATTCTCTTTCTGTGGACGCTGCATTAGGTGGACAGGCTACTGGACAGTCTGTTTAATTTCTATTTTGCATCATACTTTGTTGTCTGTACTCTGGAGAATCCTTAGGTACGTTTGGATTATTGCTTGCATTAGGATTCGGTGGAGTCGTGAAATTATTTGGAGGAATTGATAACGTCAGAGGTTCCTTATGATGATAACTCCTCTGATACACTTTGGGTGCTCCTCCAAATGATTGAAATGCATGCACCTCTCTTCTTCCTTCTACCAAAACACTGTTATTGAGGGGTGGAAAAATATAGTTATCTTGGCCCAAAGGCTCCTCTGAATAGGTGTCCTGAACCTCCGAATATACTTGAGCTTCTTGTGATTGATAGTCTGGCGCCCCCACAGGACCATTTGCCGAAGCTAGCGGAAACCTGTGATTAATTTGTGGTGGCATGTAGCTCTAGTATTCAAGCGGGACATTAACATCTTCTAGAATGAGTTCCTGGTCATATCGTTGTACTGGGACTATCTCATATCCAGTAGTCTACACCATCCTGACATGGCGGCCTCTGCCAAATAAACTCTGTCGGCAGGATGGTTCTCTGGAGGTGGCGGGTTATCTAGCGGTGACAGAACACCTCCTTTGTTGGGCCCTGTATTCCAGGACCTCTTCTGATATCCTTGGTTATTACTTCAATACCCATGACTATTTTCTTGATGGTGTCCTTGGTGGGCATCCTGATGATGTGGAGGATTATTCTGGTATCCTCGGTTGGCACCTTGATGTGTCTAATAATTCTTTAACATAGACTGCATCTAATTGTTTTGATTTCTGAGGTAGGTTACCTCAGTTGACAGCCTTTTCATTTGTTCTACTAACTCTTTCATTTCTTCTTTCTCCTCTTGAGTCCTCGTTGGTGGCACTGTGTTTTGGAGATAGACAGGATGTGTTGCTTGAGTCTGGGACAAAGGTATCCCAGGATGGAGAACTAATTGATTGGATGGTGTTTGTATCTAGCTAGCCAACTGAGGAACTGGATTCAATGGTGGAATTTGTTGGTTCCACATTGAGCCGAGCGTCTGCATCTGATTGTTTGTCGTAGCCAGGCTAGTGTATACTACGGGCCCAGTTATGTTCTTCCCTAAACCTTGACTCACTTCGATAGCCTTAGCATAAGCTTGATTCATATTAGCTGGAGTGGGGTGATATTTCACAAACATTGCAATCAAGGGATCCAAGGCCAAATAGTAGTTTTCCCTGGCATCAGCAATAACGTGGGGAGTATGTAGCCTTGTGAGAGCCTTATGAAATCTATTGTTGAACGCATGGATGGGCTTTTTGTCCTGCCTTCTCACTTCTGTAAATTGGCGGAAAAGTTCTACAGGAGTAATGGGAATACCAATCTTTCCAACGAAGGCCTCCTTCATCTGCTCCCATGACCTTATTGATCCAATTGGCAAATGAATGAACCAGTGATGAGCTTCCTCCCCCAAAGAATATGGAAAGAGTCTGCAAGCCACGTCCGCATATGCAATCTACCTATTGCGTAGGTGATCTTCGAACATCTTGATGTGGTCCTCGGCAGTACGGTTAACATCATTGACCTGGAACTTAGTGCAGAAATGCTCTGGGTTCTTTGGCATGTCATGGTAATTAGTAAACACTAGTGGAGACAGGTTGGTAACCAACCACGTAGCACCATTTGGAGCTGGTTGACCTCCTGGTTGAGCCATTGCTTGAACTGGTTGTCGCCGCTGATACACAATAACTTGGGCTGGCTGTTGTTGAGGTGTGATACCTTGAACTGGTTGTCATTGCTGAATAAACACTGGTGGGGTAACTTGAACCGATCTCAGTTGAACAAATCTTGAAGCACTTGGTGGAGTTCTGAATAAACTTGAGATTTCTTCTCCGCTTTCCTCACTCGACTGAACCTCTTCGTTTGACAACACTTCTTCACTTGACTTAGCCTCTTTACTTGAATGGCTTTCTTTCTTTTTCCTCGATCTCGTAGGTAGCTCTAACTCTACAAACTCTTTGGACGAACTAGGTGTGGAACTCAAAATTCTTTTCAACTTGTCTAGCGAGAATGAGCTAATACGATCCAGGATGTAGCTGATTATCGGCGAGGTGCGGGAGCGGGAGCAAGTGGTTTCTTTTGATTCAACAAATCTCTTTCGATAGCAACTTGAATCTTAATGGCCTCCTCTTCTTCCTCCAACACAAAGTAGGTTCGCATATACTCAGCGTAGCTCCTCATTGTCCTCCATGCGAGATTGTTCAAACCTGAAAGAATATCTTTTTGATCGTCGTTGAATCCCAAATTCGGCTGCAATACTGGAACTATTTCTTTATGCGGTAGCACCATCTTGATTCATGATAATTCTTCTCCAATAAATTTCTTTTCGATGAAAAATCCCTTCTTTACTTCAATGTGGTTGTTCACTGCAAGGATCCTTGAAGGCCCTCCTTCTAGCGCCAATTCTATTGATCTGATTTTCGTGACCGCACCAACACAAAATAAAGTTCACCAACGGCTACCCTATTCTCTCTTGATCAAAGTATCCAGCACGCTAAGATTGCGATAAAGTTCGTGTGTTCAACTCCAAGGTTCCTTCAGTGCAATAGAATACCCTCAGTTGGCTCGATGTGTTTTTGCTGGTATTTCAAGGGAACTTACGCAATTGTTCAACAACTAACAACAGACAACAGATTAAAGGGTTTCACGTGGTTCGAATGATTTGGCAGGTAAGTGCAAGTTTCCTAATACTAACCAGAAATGAACTGAATTTAAATGAGTGTAGGGACAAGAAGGTTCTAATCTACTCTAAGGCGTGGGACATGGCGATCAATTCTTGCAGACTTCAACCAAGCTCCGTTTTGCCTCACTTCGGACAACTTCCACAGAACTGGTGCAATCTTCAGAGGAGTAGCTCAAGGTGTTCAGATCACAACTTAGCATGAAAATACCATCACAACGACGCATATAAACATACAAATCATGATCGAAGTTAAGTACACGATATTCCAGTTGACCACACAAGGCGCGCCCACCATCAGTGAGCTTACTAGTGGTATGGATAAGCGAAGCTTGCTCAAATTAAACACCACACTCCACAACTAGCATCCACTTGCATGAAATGAAATTTTATTCTACTTTAAGCTACTTCAAGATTCTACGTGAATTGGAAGGACGAAGAAGCCTCGCTAGCTATTCATAACAAAGAAGAGATCACCATCAATGACAACTCTTTTATTATGAAAGTGTTCACAACAACTTCTTACAAAGTATTCAAAGGGAAGACTTTCCTTCCTTTTCAATCTAAGCTAGACTATCAAACTATACTACCCACTATTCTATCAATCTCTCACTATTTCTTCTTTGCTATCCTAATTACTAATGAAGTACAAATAAGGGGGGGGATGCCCCTTTATATAGCTAGCCAAGTCTAGTGGACGGCCCAGATTACAATCAAATGAAGGGATCAAATCGAGCCATATAAGCCCTAACCCTAAAAACTGCCACCAAGAAGAGTGGGGTAATAAATGAGCAATTAATGTCCACAATCTTCTAGAATGCCCTGTCCATAGACGCATTCGCATTGTTCTTGTTCCTCTTCTTGACTGCAAATTGGATAAGTCTGGTTGCCACCGCTTCAACTTCTGGCATGGCAGGTACGTTCTCATTTTGAAATTCCAAGACTGCAACCTCATTCTTCTGCTTGATGATGATTTTCTTCTTTGAAGCGCTTGGGTTTCCATCTTTCCCTCCATCTTGAGCTTTGAAAACATTTCTTCTTTGCCACTTGAGTTGGGCACATACTAGGTCTCAACACTTAGCCATTTCTTCCAAGTACTCGCTTCATCTCCCCAAGTCATCATGCCTTGGCCTCGGTGTTCACCCTGCACAACAAGCAAGGAGAAAAGCATCAGAACACTTCATAATATAAACTCACCTTACTTACCTGATTTTCATACTTTAACTCCAAGGTCTGAGTGATCTCCGGATTTGATAGGGTTCATCGTTTTTCTCTAGCCAACTTTGCTTTCTTCATGATTTTTTTTAACATCTGTAGGCTGGGGCATATAACACCAGCTAAGGCGTTGACAACTGTGATTTTATTCATCTCTGGTTCAAGAAGACTATCTTCACGAATAATTTGAGCAAATTCGCCTAGGCAGTCAACTTCAAATCCATCAGCCAAGGCATTTTATTTCAACATCCTTTTCCTTTCTTGCCTTAGAAAAAATTTCAATTTTTTACTTAGGAAATTTCATTATTCAAGTGCCCATCAAAATCTTCATCATGAAAGCCTTGGCGAGGTGTGGAAGACTTTAAAATCAATTCCTCATCGAAGATGCCCGATACCCAGAAGAAAATTCCCCTCAGAAAACATCGAATTCATGTGTCTACAAACGAAGGGGTACATTTAATTTTTGGAATTTTAAACCTTAGAAAAATATTTTCCATTAAATTTATTCCCATCCTTCATATCTGGGCGTATTTTCTTGCTTGGCCTTGAAATTCATCGACTTCGTGAAGCTGGCACCTTCTGACATATCAACTGCCAATTTTGTTCATGCCTCAGTGAATTTCATCTCCTCCATCAAACTTAGGCGCATTTTCTCTAGGCAGGTGGAATTTAAATATTAACACTTAGAAAAAATTTAAATCTTTTTATCAACATGGGCGCATATGAGGGGTCAGGCAGGAAATTTGAATTTTGCCTTAGAAAATTTTTCTTCATTTATCTTTCTCTAGTCATGGCGCATATAGCCTTGGGTGGAAGATCTTCATCAACACTTAGCATATATTTTCCTCTTAGAAAGCCACCATCTCCAACATCTTTGGGGCGCACTTCACATGTCAAGGTGGACTTAGCATTTTCAACGCCTTAGAGTATTTCCTAGTTTATTTCTAGCATGGGCGCATTTCACATATCTAGGAGGAATTAACTTCCACGCCTTCCCTAGCCACCTTAGACTTGGGCGCATTTAGGCTATGGTGAAGGATTTAACCACGCCTTAGCAATTTTTTACCCATCTTCACCGTCACTTGGGCACATTTCACACATGGAGGATTTAACATCAACGTCTAGCATAGCTCATAACTTCACTTCTAAACATGGGCGCATTCAAAGGGTGGAGAAGGAAGTCAACATTTTTTTGTCCTTTTCCTAGCCCATATGGGCGCATTTGACATGTGTTGGAGGATTTACCTTGACGCCTTAAGACTTCTTCATTTGATCTCAAGATGGGCGCATTTTGATAGTGGAGGTGGACTTAAGTCCAACACTTAGAAAATTTTCATCATCTCCTTGTGAAGTGGGCGCATTTTCAGGGGTCTGCAGGATGAACTCAATGCCTTAGAAAAAATTTCATCAACTTATTTCTCCTTGGGCACATTTGAGGTAGTGAGCAGGATAAACTTCATGCCTTAAAAACTTTTTATGGCTTCCTCCTTCCTTGGGCGCATTTAAAGGGTGGAGATGGACTTAAGTCCAATACTTAGACAATTTTCATCACCTTACTACCAGTCATGGGCATATTTTGGGGGTGAAGCAAGATTTAACTCACTTGAAAACTTTCATCCTCCTGCCAACTTCAAGACAGGGCGCATTTGAGGGGGTGAGCAGGATGTTCTCCAGACTTAGGCGTTTTTTCATCCTTCTGCCAGGATTGATTTGAAATTTTAACCAAAGGATCCTCATGACCTAGTTAGTTTGTTCACACTGCCATCTCGAGCTCACCTGCTATTTATAGCATGTTTCTGAAGGTGGTTTACTATTTATAGCAACTGTCTGATTTTGATACTTCCCCAACTCCGTTTGACTTGAAATTTGAATGTCGTGACCCTCATCGGTAGACTTACCCGTTCACACTGGCTCCTGATGCTGACTTACTATTTATAGCCTGTTTCTGGAACGCCTTACTATAAATAGTAAGTGCTCCGATTGCCTTCAAATTTTACCAGTGGATAGCTTGAAAGATACTGATCGCAGTGGGATACACCGGTTTTCGAAAATTCTGGCATTTTACCCCTCATTTTGGGTCCCGAAGCTGGAAACCCTAATTTGACTTGCATGTTGCTCAAATGGTCTCTGTTTGACCCTGTTTTTGTTGCACTTCGCCATGTTTGTGATACTGATGCACTGGGCAGCTACCGGAATGGACCTGCTAAAAATAGTAAGTCTCTGAAAATTGACCATCTTGCTTCGCATGTCACATCACTACGTAGCTCTTGAAAAATGCATAAAGAATCACTGGACATGTGCTGAAAAGCCCTGCATGCAAACCCTAAAAATAGCCTCTAAAGGCTGAATACTGAAAGTCATCGTCTCATTTTGCATGTTATATCACTGCGTAGGTCTCAGAAAACCCAGAAAGAAACTCCAGACATGCATTGAAAAACTTTGCATATAAACCCTAAAATCAGCTCCGGAAGCTGTACTTGCTAAAAATAGAAAGTTGTCCAATCTGGCTCAAATTTTGCAAACAAGTAGCCATGACATGTTCTGGATGCAGTGTAACAATCGGAACTTCAATAGTGCTGAGAGAACGCCCTGAATTGAACACTTACTAAAAATAGTAAGTTGTCGGAATTTGATGAAACTTTGTTGGGGACCTGCTGGGAGCATGCTGACTGTATTACTGAGCTCAGATTTCAACTTATTCCCTCCATTTGACTTCAAATTGACCAGAAAAGTACAAACCCTAAATCTCAGACTTAGCCAAAATTTCGCGTTCAAGCTCAAAGGCGGGCACATCCCAGGAAAGGCAGACAGCAGAAAAGAGACAGAAAGAGAGAGAGAGAGAGACAAAACCAAAGCCAAAAGACTAGAATGGAGCAAAACTTAGGGCGTGAAGAGCACAAAATATTTACTAAGAGGGGGGGGTGAATCAGTAAATCAAATACAAACTTCTATTTTTTAATCTTTTCAAACTTATTACAATCAATTTTTGATATGAACCAATTTCCCCAAATTTGACACAACTTTATTGAAATAATATTTTTAAAGTAGGCACCAACCTACAGATTTACACCAAGATGATTTAGTAGAATGTAGCCTACAAGGAACACCTAGACCTTTACAAATTTAGTAGACACCTGCCTACAAGGAGCACCAACCCCTAATGCAAGGCACCAATCCTTGACTTGATGGAAGTGAGACTGCCTTCAATCTGATCTGCACAAACCCAACTCTCCAATCTGCTCTATGTGATAAATAATATCACCTTCAGCCCACACAAGGAGATGGGAATCTGACTGAACTGCTAATCTTCAAAAACAACCACTCTTATTTGCAGCAATGATTTGGATAAATATATATGTTTCTCAAGAGCTGTATCTTCCTTATGAAAGAACACATCTATTTGTGCACCCTTTGAAAAACTGCCTTTTCACAAGATTTGTTTATCTCTGTTTTCATCAAACCTTTTCTATTTTATTTCCCTTGATCGCCCTCTCTTTTTTTTATTGTTAATTAAGACTGAAGCATAAGCAACAGATCGAATGAATATGTCTTATCAAAATGACTCTTGATAAAGATGTGATTCTTCAGGTTGCATCGAACTTTGTTAAACCTCTTCTCTTTATTTTAATCATTCCTTTTGAGAAAAAGACGTCCTTTCATTTAGTAAACCATCAAGATTAATTCGTGCCCTTTCAATCTTTGACTAAATCTGACTTAGTTATTTAATCCTTCCCTTTAACTAACTGCGATGACCAACTTTATCGTCAACTTCTTTACATGATACATCGCTCATGATTCCCACAATCAAATAAACGTGATGATGATGAGGCAGCTATCTTAAATTGTGAACCCGATGATCTATATACCCGTAATATTCGACGACTGATATATCTTCATTCAACGTTTGCTTGCCTTTGATATTTTGGCTCCTTCAATTACAATGACACTAGTCATAAAAGATCCTTAGTAACATCGCTCCTTGGGTCTTTTATAGCGGTGACGTCAATGTGATCTTCCGTCCTTTCCAAGTCACCATAGAGAGTATGCTGTCTTCAAATAAGCATCCATATCTTATATGTTAGGCACGAGTGTCAATAGATTAGAGATCCGATAGCATAAATAAGACAGGGTAACATATATTTAATATTGCCCGATAAATATTTGGTGGAATATTTGAGTTCCTTCTAGCAGCGGTCAAAGAGTAAGTGGTGGCAATATATGTTCGATAGCAATCTCCTCACCAAACTTGATTCCTCTTTACTAGATTGACGCCTTTGACCATGAATTTCCCCCTAAACATAACTATTCTGAACACCCGACACCTCTAAATGGCATACTAGGCGTAACTACAAGTATAAATAATTTTTGTCTAAATTCCACATATTCTGGCCGCGATTCCAAATAAGAGTAGTTCGTTGATTTTTAATCAAATCACAACATGCATCTCATTATTTAAGATCAATGTTGCCCTTTCGATAATGATAACCGTTGCCTCTTCTTAACAAACACACCAATTCATAATATACTTTTGAATAAGACAAAAGTATTATGACGCGTTGAAATGTGAAGAACGTCGACTTTTAAAGCCCGAATGTGCCTTGCAACTTTACATTATGATTCCCTTTAAATGACTCAAGTGATACTTTGATTCTCTTACTTCAGTTTGATGAGTGCATCTGACCGTCCAAATATGAACCCATGTTTGTACTTGGAAAGATTATTCAGCCAGGCGCCATTGGTTCTTTCACACGTTACCTCTTTAATTTTGGACGTATCTACCTTTCACAATTTAATCTCCTATTTTGTCTTTTAGTGACGCTTTAATATGAATCAATTTTTTTCTTCTTCATACCAGCTTCATAAAGACTCTCTTCAGAAATTCTACTGAACTCATCATAATTTTGATCCTTGATTTCATTATGAGTTCCTTCTTTCTTAATGAATCTAATGTAGAATAGAAGTGTAGTGCAGCTTGTGACAATCATAGCATTCATCTAATGCTGACTATCATTTCTCTAGATGTTCTCTTTTTCAAATATGTTATCTTCAGTCATGCACGTTCTTGACATCAATGACTCTTCAAATATGTTATCTTCAGTCATGCACGTTCTTGACATCAATGACAACATTTCCAACAGGGCGTCCCCATTTTGAATGGGGCAATGTGTGAAAAGGTCACAACAGGACCCTTCTAAGGGAGTTTGTGGCTTGTCTGTCATGTCCCCCGAAATTGTAACACCAAATATGAAACATTAAAATACAAATAACAAAATCGAATAAATATCAAAATATAAATATAAGTAATTGCCATTTAAATATAATTATCATAATTATAATTATCGTAGATAATATTATAGTTATAATACAATTATTATAATGCAAAATAGAATAAATTGATATTGTTAATATAATAATAATATTCACAATGAAACTAATAATCTTTATGCCTCAATTAAATAAGTAAATAAACATTACAATCACTAATAAAAAACATACAAACTGAAACAACAAAATCTGTATACTCATTAAAAAAAGCAAAATACCATATGAAAAAAAGAGACCCTTAGCAAGCAAAGTCAAATCGGAACATATTCCTAAGCCAAATAATACAACCATTTGGAAATAAAACCCGATCATGACTATAATCACAAAACAAACATTGATTCCTAAATCATTATGGAAACAAACAAATGCGTTTAACTCAGCAGCAATATTCCAAAGGTCATCTACTAATTGAAGGTGCAACGATTAAAGGAAAAGGTAGCGATTACACAGAAGGACATGCCCCTTGATCCAATTGGGGATATTTAAGGAGAAAGGATTTAAGAATAGAAGAAAAGGAAGATGGGAATCGAATGAATTGGGAATAAGTACAAGAGGAAATAAACAATCAGCAACAGTGTTAATCCTGATCCATATTTAATTTAATATAATAATCATAGTTAATTTTAATATGGGGAAGATTATTGTTAGTATGATGAGGGTTTATGATGATAAATAATAGAATATAATTAAGATTCAAATTGTAGTAGATAACATAAGTGTTTTATAGTTCAGATTTATGAATTAATATTGTGATAAATCTTCTATGTAGAATTGTAGTAGATTGATCATATATACTTAGGGATTTATACAATAATCTACAATTATTCTGTGTTAACATACTCATATTTTAAGGATATATTCTAAGTATTAAGTTAGTAGCCTAATGTGCACATTGTTCTACCATGGTGGGAAAGAAGGATTACAGAGGGAATGTTGCAAAAGGGTCTCTACTAGATATGCCACCTGGGGGGGAACAAGATGAGTCCATGAAGGGCCAAGGGGGTACATGCCTTTGGGGTCTGATGGACGTGGGGTTACCACTCAAAAACATTTCCCCATACACCATAATCACTCTAAGGACCCATACCCTAACTTATCCTTCTTAACCATATGACAGGAACTACCAAAATATAAAAGAACAGAATAAAATCACCAACTCGCTCAATCATTACACAAGGATAATAATAGCATCAAACAATGACAACAACAAAAACAACACAACACTTTATTTCATAAATTAAACAACTTATTACAATATGCTTGACTCCCATAGGAATCGATCTGCCAGGCATAACAGTCATTCACAATTCAGAGACCTTCAATGGTTTTTATCCCTGATCTACCAAAACGAATGGCACTCCTTATCGACCCTCGAACTCGCTCTCTACTACATTCACTTCCCCTATCAACCTTTCTCTCCACCTACTCACTGCTTTGAGCGTTCAATACTATCACTCCTTAAACTTACTCCAGCCTCATCCATTTTTTTTCCACCATCTCCCAAATCATTATCAACTTGCCACACAGTCTGATTATCTCAATATTCGATCTTCTCTAATTGGCCCCTTCTCATTCTTTGGTCTCAATCGACCCGGTCTTTCTCAAATATATCCTACCAACCTTTGGTTCGGCCCATCACTATGTCGATTAATCCTCCATTCTACGGCCACTTCATTGGCCTTGCTTGTTCGGCCTTCTTCTGTCTTCTACAACCAACCCAACCAACCTCTCCATCTTACATCCGAATCTTGTTTATGCATTCTTCCTTGTTCGTTCCACAACAGAATTCAAACCATCCTCGAACTGCTTGATTACATGTGCCATAATTGTCGATTCCAGCTGCCCGTAAACTATTCATCTCCACATTGTCTTTTCCTCAAACTACTTGATCCTTCACAATATAACTGTCAAACCAAACTGTCCATAACCCCTTATTCTTCTATGTCGAAGGCAACCTATATCGATTACCTACATCCTTCCCCCATAGCGACAGTAAGCAAAGCCTGCCCACATTCTCTTAACTTTGATCTTCCTATCCAGATAATGACAGGAACTACCAAGGAAAACCACAATCACTACAAACTCAAAATTTAAACCCATATAGGGTCAATGTCCCTGCATCATACTCCCAGGGGACAAAGAAGTCATGTACTACTATACATGGGCCATTACTCAAAACTGATTCACCTGTATTCCCTTCTTTCGCTTCTTCCACAGTCTTTCTGGCACCTTCAACATATTCATCCAACACCGCTGTTCATCATACAACTCCATGCTAACTAGACTCCTTGCTGTCACGTTCACCCACAAATCAGCCCTTCCAAACATACAAAGATTAAGGAACTATGCATATATGTCCCTAATTAATTCCGCTTCACCCATTGAGTTCTCTATTATACCAAAGGCATGCTCAGCCTTATATCAATTTGCATCCATCATTACATATACTTCCTTCCCAATGTCCCAACTAAACAACCACAAATCATTTTTAATACCTTCTCTCACATCACAGATCACAATACCATGCTCTATTTCATATTTTTGCTCAACCCTTTCATTGATCAACACACTAAAGAAATACATATCCACATTCTTGGAAAAGACATTTTTGTTTAGCTCTGCCTACATTGCTGCACCAACTTCTCTGTTACAATCTACAACCTTCCTTCCTCCATCCTTCTTCGTTGTCCCACTTGTATTTGTTCCTTCATCAACAATATTCTCCTACAATTCTTGTTCAATCTCATAGGATTGAGCCCACAAATCATCTGCACCATTCTTGTTTGCTGCCCCTTCTTCAAATTCTGCCTTTTCCACGTTTCCCTCATGATTGTATTTATCTTCACTTGCTTTATTCTCTGTTGCTTTAGCTTCCTCGTCTGTATTTTCTGCTGCTCCTCCTTCATTCTCCATGTCTTTCTCTACTTTTCCCTTGTGGTTTTCATTCCGCTTGGCCAACTCATTCTTCATATCTCTCTTGTACTCATTACTAGACATTCCACTCTACCTCCTTTTGCTCTCCTTCCTCTTCTTGTATCTTCCTCTACTCATTTTCTTTTCATCCACAGTCCGCCACAACTTTTCCTCATATTCATAAATTTCATTCAAAGCCTCAACATCATCATCATACAAATCAGATTGTCTACCTCTTACCTTGCACTTACCATGCTGCTTTTCCTCTTAACTCTGTCGCATGCTCTAGGGCATTATCCTCCTTTTCATCTTCTACGGGCTTTATCAGGTGCTCCCCTTCATTGGACTTGTCAATATCTACACATCTCCTCTTCTCTTGCTTTGTCTATTTCTCATTGTCAACTTCTTCTATTGCTGTCCCATGTTTCACTACCCACACTTGGGATTCCATCTTCTTGGATTGATACCTTGCTGCTCCTACACTGGGCCTATCCTCTTGTCTCCTCTGACTCTTTGTCACATCCTCCATCCTTGATGCTAATTTGCTGCCATAGACTTTATCTTCAGCCACTCCTTGCCTCACTTCTCTTTGTTGTTCATTAACAATTGGTTTCCTTTGCCAATATGGTACTATATAGCCATGATCCACTAATTTACTTTTCTCCTTTCTACCTTGCATATTCACATTCCTATGTCTACTTGCATAATCAAAATCACCACCAAAACTCACTTTTACCTCTTCATTGGTCTGCTGTCCCAATTTGCTTACATTCTTCGCTTCATGTCTTGCCACCTCTTTCTCTTTACAAGCTTTCTTCTTTTCTTCATTATCCCTCTCTTCATCTTTAAGTACCTGGTAATGCATCGCTGCTACAAACTGTCTTCTTTTATCCATTGCTGCATCTTGTCTTCTTTCCTTCTAATCTTCATCTTCGTCTACAGGCTCTCTTCTTGCCCTTTCTCATTTTGCCTCCAAAGATTTGTTCTCAGCCTTCTTCATACCTACATGCACATTTTCAAACAAGTCAATAGCAAATAAATCAAGAGACCAAGATGTCTCTTCAAGTGCCTCTTTCATGGACACTATCTTTTCTTCTTCTTCAAGTGCTCCTTACTGCACTTTCTCTTTTCTCCTTTCCTTACTATCTTTATTCAAGTCCTCTACAATGAGAACTTTCTTCTCTTCTTGTCTACTTCTTGCAATCACAACATTATTAGGAAAATAACTCTTTTCCAACATATCCATTCTACTTGCAATCTTCTCCAATTCCTCTCGGAGTTTTCTGCTTTCCACTCCATCCCAATATCTATCCCAAGATGGGATTATGACGGGTCTACTTACACTACTACTGTAATGTCCCAATTTTTAGCTATACGCCCTTTGGTGATGTAATGTCCCCATTTTGGCCATACGCTCTTTTGTGACTGATAGCCTATTTCCGGAAATCTGTAGGCTGATCATAAGTGAAAATTAGGGTTTCCTTTGTCTGGAACTTTTGTGGCATTTCTCTGAATTTACTATTTTTAGTAAGTTCTAATTTTGGCAGTGGTCCAGTTGGCAGCACTTCACTGAGTTCTCTTTTTGTTGGAGCAGTTGAGTTATTCTAGTTTTGGCTTTAAAAGAGCAATATTTGGAGAAATTATTTAATTCAAGGCAATTAATGTTATGTTTTGAATTTGACCCCTTGGCCTAATGAGATGACTTTAAGTTGTGTTTAAAAGGTGGTCACGAAGGGGGATGCCACATGAAGGAGTGATTTAATATTTAATTAAGTTTTATTATGCGTTGAAGTTGGATGCCATTCTAGAAGAAAATTAAATATTTTGAATTTTAAAATATTTCAAAAAGGAGCTTTTGGCGTCCCTTTCTTGGAGGAGTTATGGAATTTGAAAAGTCTCTTCCAATTCTATAAAAGAGATAGTTTGCTCCAGCATTTCTCATCCATCATTTTATGCTAATGTTATGCTGTCGAAATGACTTCATGAATTTGGCTTTGAAGAATGCTTACCTCCTAGCATTTGTCCAATTTCGTGTTTGAAAGATAACACCTAGTTGACTTTATGGCTGCTTTTCATCCAGACGAGCAGATTGAGCTTCAAAGTTGGAGAATTTTGGTGATATTTTCAGTTTCTATGTTGCTGGTGTTCATACAGCTGAAGTAGATTTTTGTTAGCAGCTTTTTGAATAAATTTAATCTTGTTTTGGGTATTCATGTATTGTGATTCTAGACCTAGAGCAACCCTTTCCACAAAAGATTGGAATTTAATTTGGAGTATTTTGTTTTTTCTTGCAAAATTGCCCCTTTCAGTAGGCTGTACCATTTCAAGAGGGCATTGGAGTTTGTGCTAAATTATTGATGGAGTTTTGATGCAATTTTGTCATTGCAAATTGGACGTCTATCCTCCAGAGAGTCATTGCAATTCGTTTCATTCCATTTGGAGGTATTTTGAAGTAATTGTGAGCATTTTATTAGTTTACAGTTTGTCGGTTATTATTATCAGACCTCTAGAAGTTCAGATTTTGGTTTATGTTTTCAACATTTGAAAGATAATTAGTGAGGAGATTTCTATCAATTGTGCTTTGATTCTATTGTAAATCTCTTGTAATTTGCAGTTGTTATTTATATTGTAAGAATGTAAATAGTAGTACTGTTCCAATCATTCCTTTGCTGCATTTACTTGTGCTTAATTTCTCGTATTTGTAACCCCTGGATGGTTTACCACCAATGTGGAGAAAAAACTCAGTAATCTCTCAATTTGTACCCATTGAAAAGTGGTGAATTCCCACTCATGAGTGGATGCCCGCCGCAGCGGATGAATTAGTTTTGCATTGTAATGTTTTCCCCCCACTATTCAAATGGTAGCGTGGAAATTCTCATGGCTGGTTCACCGCCTATCAGCATTTAATTGTAATTCAATTTTTAGTTTGTAGCTTAGTTCCTCTGCCATATGCTATCACCTCGCCTTCCAAAGGATCTTGGTGAACATTCTTGGCGTTGAGTTCATTAATTTTGATTATCATTTTGGAGCTAACGCTAATCAATTGGCGTAGTGCTGGTTTGTGTTGTGAAAATATTGAGAAAAAATTAAGGGGCATATTTCAGGTGACTAATAGCCTATTTCCAAAAGCCCATAGGCTCGTCAGAGGTAAAATTAGGGTTTCCTATTTTATAGGGGTTCTGAAGCATTTTTTATGGCTTGCATGTTAGAGTTTTGGATGCATGTCTGGTGGGGTTTTATGGGTTTTCAGAGAGCTTCGCAATGATATAACATGCAAAGTGAGTTGAGCAACTTTTCAGAATTTACTATTTTTAGTAAGTTCTATTTTTGGCAGTTCTCAGATTGGCAGCAGTTCAACGAGCTTTCTACTTCAGGTAGGGAAGTTGAGCATTTCTGCATTTGGCTTTCTGAGGTGCATTTTGAATAAATGATTTAATTAAATAATTTAATTATTTTAATGGTTTAAGACCCCTTGGCCTAGCACAATAACTTAATGTTGTTTTAAAAGGGGGCCTTTGAGGCTGGACGCCTCATTGAGAGATTATTTAAATATTTCTAAAGTAAATATTTCTCCTCAAGTCTTGGACACCTAGAAAGGTGAATTTAATGTTTCAAAAAATTAAAATATTTCAAAAGTGAAATGGGCGTCCCTTTTGGAGGAAGATGGAAAGCCAATAGTCATCTTCAAAAGTTATAAAAGCAAGCCTTGCTCTAGCATTTGATCATCTTTGGTTTATGAAATAGAAATGTTGTTGAATTGAATTCAAAACCCAACTAAGGGGAAGCTTACCAATTCTACTCCATTCTTCGGGCCTAAAATTATGGCTCCCTAGATGGTTGATTGAGGGTGTGCTTCATCCAGAAGTACATTATTGAGCTTCATTGCAAGAGATATTGAAGAATTTGGTAATAATTTCCAGTTTTGTGTTGCTGGTTCAACAATGGCTGAAGTAGATTTCTGCTTGCAGCATTTTGAGTAATTTTAATCTTGTTCTGGGTATTGATGCATTGAGTTTGTAGACCAAGGGCGACCCTATTTGCAGAAAATCAGAATTTTTTTTGAAGTAATTAATTTTATCTTGAAGAATCGCCCTTCTTAGCAGGCCGTACCATTTCAAGAGAGCTTTGGATTTCGTGCTAAATTGTATGTTGAGTTTTGATGTAGTTTTAGTATGGGATATTGGGTGCCAACCTCCTAGAGAGCATTTGCAATTTGTTTCAGTTCATTCAAAGGTATTTTGAAGTTGTTATGAGCAATTTAGTGTGTTACAGTTTGTTGGTTAGACATTTTCAGTTTGCTGGTTATTATTATCAGATTTCAATAAGTTCAGATTTTGGTTTGTAATTCAGTATTTGAGAGGTTCAGAAGTTGGAAAATCATCCTTCAATTATTTGCATTGATTTTATCCTTGTAACACTTGTAAATTGCAGATTTATTTCAGTGTAAGGCTGTGAATTAGTAGTACTAATCCAGTCATCTTAATTGCTGCATTCACCTGTGAAATTTGATGCAAACACTTTAACCCCTGGATGGTTTACCGCGAGTGTGGAGGAAATTAATATTGTATGTACATCTTTCACCCACTGTTCAAGTGGAGAATTCCCACTGCTGAGTGGATGTCCGCTAAGCGGTTGAATTGTTTTGAATTTTAATTTTTTTCCCCTCACTGTTTAAGTGGTAGCGTGGAAACTCTCATGGCTGGTTCACCGCGTATTTGCATTCAGTTGTAATTTAATTTTCAGTTATAGCTTAGTTTCCTCCGCCATATGCTATCACCTCGCCTTCTAAAGGATCTTGGTGAACATTCTTGGCGTTGAGTTCAATTAGCTTGATTATCTCAATGGAAGCTAACGCTAATCATTGGCGTAGTGCTGGTTTGTGTTGTGAAAATTCCAAGAAAAAATTAAGGGGCATATTTCAACTACCAATCCTTCTTACTACTACAATCCACAATCTCTGCTCAAACTTCAAATTGCCTCTCCTTCGGCGATTGGTTCGCACAACAACACACGTCACTTGCAAATTCTAGCATAGGTTGCCTCTCCTTCGGCGCTCTACCTATGCAAACTTGTTGTATCCTTTTGTCTTCTGATACCTACCTCGCGCTACTCTTCCCTTTGCTCTGCCCAGTCTTTTGAACCCAAGTTCTTCTCTCTTCCTCTGTCAATCTGCAACACAAAACTTTCCAATAATTTATGCTTCCATCAATCTACCAAAATAATCAACAACCGTTTACAGCCTAGATCTTTTGGGGCTCTAGGTTCCTTCAATATCCTGTTAATCTACAAACACACATAACACTCAAAGATTCTTATGAACATCAAACTACCAAAACAAATAGCAAACTTTTACAGCATAGATCTTTTGGGCTCTGATACCAATCTGATGGGCATGGGCTACCACTCACAAGCATTTCTCCATACACCAAAATCATTCTAAGGACCCATACCCTAACTTATCCTTCTTAACCAGATGACAGGAACTACCAAAATATTAAAGAACAAAATAACATCACCAACTCGATCAATCATTACACAAGGATAATAACAGCTTCAAACAATGACAAGAACAAAAACAACACAACACTTTATTTCAGGGATTAAACAACTTATTACAATATGCTCGACTCCCATAGGAATCGGTTTGCCAGGCATAACACTCATTCACAATTCAGAGGCCTTCAACGGTCTTTATTCCTGATCTGCCAAAACGATTGGCACTCCTTATCGACCCTCCAACTCGCTCTCTGCTACATTCACTTCCCCTATCAACCTTTCTCTCCACCTACTCACTACTCTGAGTGTTCAATACTATCGCTCCTTAAACTTACTCTAGCCTGATCCATTGCTTTGCCACCATCTCCCAAATCATTATCAACTTCCCACGTAGTTTGATTATCTCAATATTCGATCTTCTCTAATCGGCCCCTTTTCATTCTTTGGTCTCAATCGACCAAGTCTTTCTCAGATATATCCTACCAACCTTTGGTTTGGCCCATCACTATGTCGATTAATCCTCCATTCTGCGGCCAATTCGTTTGCCTTGCCTGTTCAACCTTCTTCTGTCTTCTATGACCAACCCGACCAACCTCTCCATCTTACATCCGAATCTTGTTTATGCATTCTTCCTTGTTCGTTCCACGACAAAATTCAAACCATCCTCGAACTGCTTGATTATGTGTGCCATAACTGTCGATTACAGCTGCCCATAAACTATTCATCTCCACATTGTCTTTTCCTCAAACTACTTGATCCTTCACAATATAATTGTCGAACCAAACTGTCCATGACTACTTGACGCCCAACTGTCCATAATCGCTTATTCTTCTATGTCGAAGGCAACCTATATCGATTACCTACATCTTGCCCCCGTAGCGACAGTAAGCAAAGCCTACCCACATTCTCTTAACTTTGATCTTCCTATCCAGATAATGACAAGAATTTCCAAGAAAAACCACAATCGCTACAAACTCAAAATTTAAACCCATATAGGGTCGATGCCCCTACATCTGGGTCAAAGGGTACCACCCTTGGGTCTAGATTGATCACCGGAGTAACCATTGTAATCTCACCCTCCTATCATGGTGTAACAAGAGGGGAGGATTAATTATGGGGAGTGGAAAGCGTTTGAAAGGATGAGGGAATTAGGATCATCCTTAGACTGACTCATGAATGGCATGCGCCACATGAGGTCAAAAAGGTCATCTCATATGAATGGAAAGCACATGATGTGATTAAGGAGATAGCCTCATACGAATGACATGCGCCACATGAGGCCACAGAAACTAAGACACACCATCAACCACGCTCTTCCATGCTTCACCCCATGGTGGACCCCTCGAGGTAAGGTAATACTCGAGATAGTAAATTTACCATGGAATTTATAATGTTGAAGCATGATGCTTCTCTTGTTAGGTTATGGTTGTAATTTATATCTAACTTGTTTGTAGGATTAAAATCAACCAAGGTACTCTCTAGACCTATTATTCACTTGTGAAATTGATAACTTAAGTTAGAATTAGTATAATCCCCACTAGGGACATTACAAGTGGTATCAAAGCATGTTCCTGCCATCCTGCGGAACATTCCCACTTTAACTACCATTCAATTAGACTTAACTATTCAACCTTCTTAATGCATGTGTATGCCTTCCATGTGTATACTGTGTGACCATGTATTTATGCAACTGTGTGTATACCTTCAATATACTTTGTGACTTCAAGTGTATATTGTGTCCTCATATGTATATCAGAGGAAAGGATAGGACCCATGGTGTAGTGCGCAATGCACCGATTTTCATTTTATTTGGGATGCATTATGGACATGTATGTGTCAGCCATTGTGATGTGTGTGTTAGCCATTGTGTATGTGATAAATGTTAAGAGCTAGTCATTATGTATTTGTGATGTATGGTGGAACTCGTCATCATGTTTATGACTACATTATGCTTAAAAAACTATGAACATGTTAAAAAAACTGTTGTCTGTCAAGTTGCTTAAGCTGGTTGGTAATTTGCTTAAGCTACTTGGTTGTGTGCTTGAGCTACTTGGTTGTGTACTTGAGCTACTTGGTTGCGTGCTTGAGCTACTTGCCTACTTGCTGAATTGGTTGCTTATGTGCTTGAGCTACCTGCTTGTCTACTTGAGTTGGTTGCCTACTAGCTTGAGTTGGTTGCTTGTGTGCTTGAGTCGGTTGCTTGCTAGCTTGAGCTACTTTCCTATGTGCATGAGCTGGTTGCTTGCTAGCTTGAGCTACCTGTTTGCTACTTGAGCTACTTGCCTATGTGCTTGAGTTGGTTGCTTGCTAGCTTCAGCTACTTATTTGCCTGATTGAGCTACTTGTATGTGTGCTTGAGCTACCCACTTGCTTGCTTGAGCTACTTGTTTGTTTGGTTGAGCTACTTGCTTGCTTGGTTGAGCTATGTGATGAGCCGTGCTCACTGCTGCGATGATTTTTTGCTTGGTTTTAGGTCTGATTTTTGGTTTGTATTTTGCTTTCCTTGTTTTTTTGTGTTTTTTGTGGTTTGATGCCGATGATTCAATGATTTACTTACAACCATATGCATATAAAGAACTCATATAAACTAAACTTCAAATATAAACTAAGAAGAGACTCAATAAGATTGCTAAAGGCTTTCTTCATTGCATGATAGAGTACTTACATTGCATAACTTCCATACTTTTCGAAATAAGAGACGATTTACAACCCTAGATTAACTTGCAGCCAAAATAACACTGTGAACAGTGTTTGCTACAGTACCCGCGCCCAACAAAATGCACATAAAAACTTACAACTTTCTCCCACCGAATGTTTGAAGAAATAGCTTCTAATACTAAGGGCGCCCCCTTAGGGAAAGAAAGCAGCCACAAAGATGAGGCGTTTTCCTTGCTTGAAGAAGATGGAACCCTCTCACCAGGACGGCTGGCTGTAAGTGAACAATCAGCTTCAATAACTTGCATAAAACTCGAACAAATCCTTCCCAAAGGCGAATGAAACCTCCAACAACAATTATCCTTCCAATAGATGGCTTCCAACAACTTGTTATCAGCAATTTCAAGCTCCAATGCAGCAACAAGAAAATAACCAGCACTTTAGGGTGGTCTTTCACACCTTCAAGATGCCAAAATTCTAACTACAAGCCCCAAACCAGGCTTACCCACTGCTGAAATTGAGAAACCCTAGTTTCTCTCTTCCACAAACTCCACACTTCAAACTTCATTCAACAAAATAACTCATAGCATGAAGAGGTCGACTTTCTCAAGCTCTTTTTATAATTTCACTTTGAAAAACACTATTCATTTAAGTTATGTCTTTTTTCACTTTAGTGATGAATAGTAACTGAAAAATAGAAAATGCCCCCTTGAACTAATAGACACATGGTCCCCAAAGCCTGAGAAGGTGAAATAATGGTGAAGATCAATATTTTAAGCCCCCATAACACGCCAAAAGTGCAATTTCACCACGTCACATACTCCGGATACCAACATTGCATTTTACCGACCAGGTGCCCAAACAGGTGACCCTCTAACCAGAACCATTAGCCTACGAGGGTCGACGTAATAGGCTAATCCACTGAATCACGGAAGGTTAATTAGAAGGGGACATTACAAACTACCTGGTTGTCTGCTTTAATTTCTAATTCAGGTGGAGCTCATCATTATGTTTACTTTATGCTTAAAACTATTAAGGTTGTGTGCCACAATGCTTATGGGGTTGGGAGGCACTAATAAATTAACTTATCTAAAATTGAATTATTATTAGTATCCATATGCAATAATAAAGAGTTGTGACTATTGGAGTGGAAAGGTGTGACTCCCTCAAATTTGTGATACAAAAGGAGAGCATTTCAATAGGAGAATCCAATTAAGAATAGAACCTTAGTTAACCTTGCAAGAAACATAAATTAGGCCCTCAAGAATAGGGAGGAGGTATGAAAGGACGTGACTCCTAATGTGAAAAGATGTTTGGAATTGTGATTGCTTGATGACAAGCAATCTTGGGTGGGCAGGACTGTCATGTCCCCCAAAATTATAACACCAAATATGAAACATTAAAGTACAAATAACAAAATCGAATAAATATCAAAATAAAAATATAAGTAATTGCCATTTAAATATTATTATTATTATAATTATAATACAGTTATTATAATGCAAAATAGAATAAATTGATATTGTTAATATAATAATAATATTTGGGGTGGGGCCCCTAGCTCGGTTGGCTAAATCTTTCCTGTTGCAGGAGGTTGGTCACGAGGTCTAGTCTCCCCCACCTGCGTGGTACTGGAGGGCGTGTCGTGCTAATGTCGCCAGTCACGTTAAAAAGTTTACCAGGCGCACTACAGTTTATAGGGGGGCGTGCTACCCGATTCCTGTAGTCTATATATATATATATAATAATAATATTCACAATGAAACTAATAATCTTTATGCCTCAATTAAATAAGTAAATTATCATTACAATCACTAATAAAAAACATACAAACCGAAACAACAAAATCTGTATACTCATTAAAAAAAAGCAAATACCATATGAATAAAGAGACCCTTAGCAAGCAAAGGTCAAATTGGAACATATTCCTAAGCCAAATAATACAACCATTTGGAAATAAAACCCGATCATGACTATAATCACAAAACAAACATTGATTCCTAAATCATTATGGAAACAAACAAATGCATTTAACTCAGCAGAAATATTCCAAAGGTCATCTACTAATTGAAGGTGCAACAATTAAAGGAAAAGGTAGCGGTTACACAAAAGGACATGCCCCTTGATCCAATCGGGGATATTTAAGGAGAAAGGATTTAAGAAGAGAAGAAAAGGAAGATGAGAATTGAATAAATTGGGAATAAGTACAAGAGGAAATAAACAATCAGCAGCAGTGGTAATCCTGATCCATATTTAATTTAATATAATAATCATAGTTAATTTTAATATGGGGAAGACTGGTTAGTATGATGAGGGTTTATGATGATAATTAATAGAATATAATTAGGATTCAAATTGTAGTAGATAGCATAAGTGTTTTATAGTTCAGATTTATGAATTAATATTGTGATAAATCTTCTATGTAGAATTGTAATAGATTCATCAAATATATTTAGGGATCTATACAATAATCTACAATTATTCTATGTTAATATACTCATATTTTAAGGATATATTCTAAGTATTAAGTTAGTAGCCTAATGTGCACATTGTTCTACCATGGTGGGAAAGAAGGTTTACAAGGGGAATGCTGCAAAGGGGTCTGTACTAGATGCACCATCCGAGGGGGAACAAGATGAGTCCATGAAGGGCCAAGGGGGTACTTGCCTTTGGGGTCAAAGGGTACTGCCCTTGGGTCTAGATTGATCACCGGAGTAACCATTGTAATCTCACCCTCCTATCATGGTGTAACAAGAGGGGAGGATTAATTATGAGGAGTGGAAAGCGTTTGGAAGGATGAGGGAATTAGGATGATCCCTAGACCGACTCATATGAATGGCATGTGCCACATGAGGTCAAGGAGGTCGTCTCATATGAATGGCATGCACCACATGAGATTCAGGAGATAGCCTCATATGAATGGCATGCGCCACATGAGGCCACAGAAACTAAGACACCCCATCAACCACGCTCTTCCATGCTTCTCCTCATGGTGGGCACCTCGAGGTGAGGTAACACTCGGGATAGTAAATTTACCATGGAATTTCTAATGTTGAAGCATGATACTTCTCTTGTTAGGTTATGGTTGTAATTGATATCTAACTTGTTTGCAGGATTAAAATCAACCAAGGTACTCTCTAGACCCTTTATTCACTTGTGAAATTGATAACTTAAGTAAGAATTAGTAATCCTCACTAGGGACATTACATTGTCAGTCAACCATTTGGATTTAATTGGTGTTTCCTAGCTCAATGTATTTCAGGGTTTTTGCAGTGTGCCCGCCGGAGCATTCTTTGGACACTTTGTCCACACTTACTATATTTAGTAAGTCATAGGGTGATCACTGACCTAGTCAGTTGGCAATATTTCTATGTTGGGAATGCCGATGAGTTCTTGCCACGGTTTTATCTTGGCAATTATTGTGGTCCAAAGCTTTAAGTTTAAATAACGTAAATACTAAAGTTAAATTAAAAGATTTAACTTTAGTGTTATTTATATATTTTAAGTGACTTTATCATTAAGGAGTTATAAGGAGATTAAAGTTAATTAAATAAAATAAGGATTTGAGGAGATGTATAAAAGCACTTTGTGTTCTTTTTGCTTTTTCATGCTGAAGAAAATATTGAGAAGGGTTTGCTGGTTGGACTGAGTTTTTTGGCTTTGTGAGGATGAAATCCCTCACAAAGATCTTCAATTGCATGATTGAAAGACATCCAAAGGTTGAATGTTGATAACTCCATTCAGGGGTTATGCCGGTGCTTGATTTTGATAATTTGCAGCCAAGATACGAGTGATTTGCTGAAGGTTTTCTAAGGATAAGATAGTCAACAAGTTAGAGAAGGCATTTGAAGAATTTGGAGAGAGAAAACGAGCCTTTTTGAGACCCCAAGCTGGCCGTACCACTTCAGTAGGGGACCATACCTATCAAGAAGGGGGTGTGGGACTTCTTAGTTCCAAACACCTAGGGTTTTGGTCTTCTATTACCACCATTGGAGCATCTAGGTTGTGGACATTGTTGCACATCAGTTTCACAAGGGAGAAGCAAGGGTTTGGTGTTTTGTGGATGATTTTGTATGCACCAGCTTGCTAGTTTTGTAATATCAGACCTACAACTTTCCATAGAAGCAAATGGGTATGCTTCCATTGTGTTTTAAATGTTGATTCTTGATCTAGGTTTTTATTTGTTTAATGCAATTTCTCTTTAAGTAAGTTAGTCATAGTTATTTTCTTTTTATGCATTTCTTGGCAAGAAAAAAACACAAAAAAATTAGAAAAGCAAAAAATAAAAAAAACAAATAGCAGATTAGGGTGGGAAACTACAGTGGTATTAGAGCTGGTTTTCTTGTCAGCCTGTGCTAAAAATATTTCATGAGTGGAAAAGAACAACAATATAACAGAGGGTCAACTCAGTAGCATCCCCCACAAGTTCAGAAAGGTGACACCATTTCAGGAATATTAGGTATACACAGAAGTTCCTCTAGAGTCGGTGACAATTTCATAGGAAAGATGGCAGAAAAAGATAAGGGTCGGTCTGGTTCAGTTAGTCCTAATGCCAAAGCAGAACAAAAATTCGATACAATGATGGATATGATGTCACAGCTGTTAGCCAAGATGAATCAGAATATCACCCCGACACACACAGTACACATCAGTGAGACTATTGGGTCCAACAGACAAAATGATCAGCATAATGGAGAGATTAGGAGAACCACTACAAAGTTCAATGCCTAGACCCCTACAACCAACTTTTACACGTAGGGAGGAGACGCGTGCTCCCCAGGGTCAGATGCATGAGTCACAGATTTCTATGGCTGAGGAGATCAGGTTACACTATGCAGAGTATATTACTCTACCTCCTGATATCAGGGAGATGCTGACCTTGGAACAATTCATGAATCAAAAGAGGCAGAGATTAGGTGTAGTTGGCAAGACAGTGTACAAGGCACCTCATGGGATGAGAGATTTCCAGTAGGCAGTGAGTAAGGTGAATTTGACACACTTTAATGGTAGTGACAAGTGTACAACACAAGCTTGGATGCAGAAACTTGATAACTACCTTTCCTTGAGACTTATGCCTAAGAAAGAGGCAATTAGATTTGCCACTTTGCACTTGGACAGCTTGGCACACGAATGGTGGTACCATGGCTTAGTCACCCTCAGGCACAATTTGATCACCACATACGATGAGTTCACCAATAGAATCATTAAGCATTTTGGCAAAAAGGACCTAGAGATGTATTTTTAGGAGCTAGCACAGTTGAAATGGCATGGTCCTTTGGAGTCCTACATTTCCTAGCTTCAGAGGCTATCAGTGATGGTTCCTAGTATCTCAAAGAGGAGATTAGAGGTTTTATTTAGCGAGGGACTCATGGAGCCCTTATGTGGTTGGATTAAGGCATTTGACCCTCCCACTTTATAGGAGGCCACGAGGAATGCACGTAGCATGGAGCTTGCTGCTCCAAAGAGAAAGTTCCAACCAAAAACACTCCCCTCCAAGAAGGATAACAAATATCCTCATAGAGTTTCAGATCAACATAAGAAATCAGCACCTAAACTCGATGATGAGACCCTAAATGACTTGAGAAAAAGGAAATTGTGCTTCAAATGTAAAGGCCCTTGGGACCCAAACCATAAATGTTCTATGAAGGGTAAGGTGAATCACATGGAGTATTTTTTCTACTAAAGAATCAGCATCTGAAATTTCAGAACAGCAATCAAATTCGGAGGGAGATGAGGCAGAAAATGCATCCAATGAATTGGAAAAGGAATTGAAAGAAGAGGCTCCCACAGCCCAACTTTCTAACATTCAAAGAGACGGCTCTTTCAGGATTAGAGGGGTCTTGAGTGGACAACGAGTGATCACATTGCTTGACATAGGTGCCACTTATAACTTCATTGATGAGGGGCTTGTAGCCAAGAGAGGAGTCAAGACAGAGGAGTTTGAGGGGTTTATAGTGAGAATTATAGATAGCTTCATTCTCACTTATAAGAGGAGGATTCCCAACTTAACCATTCAGTTGAGTGATTACGAGTTTCAGGCTAATTATTGTGTGGTTAGTATGGGAGAGATGGATATATTCTTGGGCATGAAGTGGCTTCATGCAATCAGTGAGTTTTACCTCAACTTGCGTACCATGGAGATGAAGTTTGAGGTAAACAGGAGAAAGCATGTGTTTAAAGGGATGTCAAATGATGGTTTGCATGTGGTATCATTCAGGAGGATAGAGCGGTTCATCAGGCATGATCAGGTGGAGTGGGATGCAAAATGTTTAGTTATTCCTACCATTCCAAAGCACCAAAAGCAGAGTTATCCACCTGATATATAGGCTATGATGACTAAATGCAGTAAGGTGTTTAGTAGTATACCCCCTGGTAGACCTCCAGAAAGGGGAATTGAGCACATCATTGAGCTAGAGGAGGGGAGAAAACCCGTGATCACCACTCCTTACCGGTGTCACAAGAGGCACAAGGATGAGATTGAGAAGGCGATCGAGGAGCTTATAGAGATGGGGTACATTAGGCCGAGCAAATGTCCCTTTGCATCTTCACTTGTGTTGGTTAAGAAAAAAGATGGGACCATGTGAATGTGTATTGACTACAAGGCCTTGAATAAAAAGACAATTAAAAACAAGTACCCCATCCCACGCATTAATGAGCTCATTGATGAGCTTCATCAAGCCTACTACTTCTCCAAGATTGATTTGAGATCCGGGTATCACCAGATTCAGGTTAGAGAGAAGGATGTGGAGAAGACTACCTTTTGTTGTCATTATGGTCATTTCGAGTTCTTGGTTATGCCCTTTGGCTTAACCAATGCTCCAGCTACATTTCAGTCTTGTATGAATAGGGTTTATCGAGATTAGTTGAGGAAGTTTGTCCTCATATTCTTTGATGATATATTAATCTTTAACAGGACTTGGGAGGAGCATCTCCAATACCTTGATATAGTGTTGAGTATTCTGGAGAGGGAATCGTTGTATGCCACAGAGTCAAAATGTGAATTTGGCATGAAAGAGCTTTTATATCTAGGTCACATTATTAGTGTAGAGGGAGTTAGAGTGGATACAGATAAGATTAAGGCTATAGTTGACTAGCCACCACCTAAGAATCTCTTGCAGCTCAAGGGATTCTTTGGAATTTGTGGGTTTTATTGCCCCTTTGTCAGAGGGTTTTCACAAATGGCTGCCCCACCTACTAATTTGACGAAGAAGGGGGCATTTGCTTGGTCAGATGAAGTGCAGTGGTTCTTTGACAAGTTCAAACAGGTGATGAATTCTTGCCCGGTATTGGCTATACCCGATTTTCCTAGGCGTTTTGAGCTTGATTATGATGCCTCAGGAGAAGGCATTGGTATAGTATTGATGCAGGACAAGCACCCAATCGTGTTTGAGAGCTAGAAATTGCGGGGTGCAAAGAGAGGTTACAGTATATATGACAAGGAAATGTTAGCTATAATGCATGCCTTAGCAAAATTCAAACAATACTTGGTGGGCCTCCGAAATAGACTAACGGTCACCAAAAAGGACTAGTGCTAGGAAGGGGACATTACACATTTGCAACTGCCTATAATAGTAGGACCTCCACTTTCACATGCACAACAACCAATTTACAGGTTAGGGTTGCAAAGATAGTTTAGTCACTATTCTAATAGCTCCTTTTGAGTTCAGGATTTGTTGTCCTACTAGTTGTTTTAAGTGTGATTGTTTTTTGACCCTATACAAATCACCATATGTGTGTGGGTACAACTATAAGAAAGATTATTTGTACCATTTTTGTTAAGTGAAATTATTAGAAGTTTCTTCGTACTGCTAAGCATATTTCAATGTAGTGTCCCTTCTAATTGACATGAGAGAATGCATGGGAGGAGCAAAGGGAGGGAAGAGTGTCAAATTGTATTCAATGCAAGAATGTCCTTAATCTAAAGCATTTCTTTTTAAATTGTAAGGATAAACGGGCATAACTTTAAGGGTGCCTTCAATCCTACATTAAATGTTTTATACTATATGATTTTTAAACAGTGTGCTTTTTTTGGATTTTATTGTGCAATTTGTTTGTATCAACGTTTTGGATCACACTTCGTGATCCATCATATTTTCTCTTAGTTCTTTTCTCATCCTAATGATGGATCACAAAGTGTGATCTAAAACGTTGATGCAAAAAAATTACACAATAAAATCCAGAAAAAGCACTATTTAGCAATATGGACTATGGAAATCTAATGTCTTTATTTGGTTTTTGTCAAATTTTATCATCCATACCTACATAATATTTCTTCTCATTGAAATTTTTTTGTCAATAACTTCACATTATAAATGTTCTAACACATGTTTTGTTGCATGTATAAATGACAAACATGAAGCAATTAGTAGAAAAGATAGTGTCAATGTCTAAGGAATGTAATTTAATGGTAAAATGGTTTCACACTCGAGTGAGTGAAATCCAAATCAAATTATGCACATGTGAAGAGATTATGTGCCCACTGTGAATTAAAATTTCAAAAAAGAGCATGTTTCATCAAAAGGAAGCATAGTGAAACAAATAACAAATGAATATGATGTGGAACACGTTTTCATAAATTTTTCATGTTTGATGAGTTTACTACATAGAGGGTGTAAAGATTCTATGAATACAAAGATGAAAACAAATAATTCATACCTCAAAAAAGTCAATGAACTTTGGTATATCTTTAGCAGAATCTCTAGTGTTCATGCGCTCCCCTTGCTTAGTTGACATGCTTTGCAAAAGGTCCTTGGTACCTACATCATTATACAACAAATTATTATATCTAAAATTATCAACCTCAAAGATGAATGTCTTTATATGACATTAATAATAATTAAATTCTTAATACATACAAGGGTTATGCAAGATGCTTGTGCAATGTAAAATGAAATACACAACATTAAATTAATAAATTTTCACATTTGAAATCATTAAGGAGAGGATATATTAAAAACTATCAATTTTAGAAAACAAGATTGTATTAATAAAAAAATAACATTTTAGAAGATTAAAGAACATGGGAACAAATGCATACTATACATGCCAAGAAAAAATACCTAGAAGTACTAGTTGACATTCATAAAATGGGGAACATCTATTGCAATGGTATTATGATTAGAATGAAGTTACAGCAAGAGCAATGCAATGGAATACTCATAGATGATGGGGACAAAATCAAGTGACCCAATAAGATTTTGGATATCATTTCAAATAACTTGGAGATAGTATTTTTCCCTATCACACATATGGAGAGAATGCAAACCTCTCTGGAGATCCAACTTACTAAAGTTTGATACTATTTTTGTAAAGTATCAAACTTTAGTAAGTTGGATCTACAATAAACATATGTGTTTGTTGGTTATTTCCGAGTGCAGTTTCGACATTTCAGGTGCATTCCACACTTGGAGGAATATACAATTTTGGAAGTATCAAACTTTAGTATGTTGGATCTCCAATGAGCTTCTCCAGAGAGGTTTGGTTATTAGTTCTACATTGTTCACCCATGCTTTCATGGGTACAAGTGTGGAAGTTTGTAAGATCCCGTACCCGGATTGATCAATATTTTTCGGTTTGCTCAAATAGGTGTTCCACTTTATCAAACTAGGAGCATTACATTGCACAAAAAGATAATCTTTGAAATAATATTGAACATTCAATCTGATAACCAATTTTCTTATTTCTTGTCTAACACATATGATGGAGCAAGCAATATGTGACAAATTTAGTTCAGGCCATTGCCAATTCAAATTGAGAGATGGAAAGAACTGAACTTTGCAAACACAATACTCAAAAAATTACTATTTCACTGCATCTATCAATCCTTACAATTCTAAAGTTTTGAGTTTTCAAACCTCTCTACAAGCATCGATATGATTCCATTGGCAGAGCTTATTCAATTCATAACAATACAACATCTAGAGACACTACTTCTATATACAAGAGACTTTGTTATAAACTTTTTGTTCAGAATGCAAGTTGGAATTACTTGATTATAGACGCCTCTTTGCTGGAAAATCCTCTAAATACTAATCCTGCCGGCTATCTTTGTCTTCAATGAATTGGCCGATAAATATAGTTGAGTTGCCTTTTTGAATAGAATCACCCAATCATATAATACTCAACGCATGGGAAGAAGGCTAGCAACCAGCACCCGATGGTAATAGGAAGCGACGCCTCACAAATAAATAATGATTAATCTTTGTAGTTTCCTTGAGAGACTCAAATATGATAGGCTACGATTCCCTTGCTTATCTCTTTGTATGAATTAAATATTATTATCTAAGGCCCCGCATAAATCCAAATAATCCTACTCGAATTCTATGTTTGTACGGCTCCTCATATAATAGGTTCAACAATTTTACTTTCCTCCATAATATTTATTCGAACCATCAATGAATTATCACGGCTACAAGATATAGCGACTTCTCTAAAAAACCACGATAATTAAATGCTTTGATTCCAACTATCAAATGGTAACGATAGCATATGCACCTAAGTCGCACCAAGGAAAAGACAAAAGCCCATTTATTTATCTTTATTCAACTCCTCTCTATGAGCGGGTTCTCTAAGAGTTCCTAAGATTGAAAACAGTATTACAGATGTCCAATGGCTAGATTATGCTAGGCTTCTCTATGAGCGGGTTCACGAGAAAGACCATTCACCTGTTATTAACACATCAATGGAACTATTCACTGTGGATGATGTTAAACAAGGTATAAAGAATTTGGCGAGTGGTAAAGCACAAGACATAGATGGGTTACAGGTTGAATTTTTAAAGTGGGGGATTGACAGTCTTGCCCCTCACATAAAACGAATTTTCAATAATGTCAATCAAGAGGGTTTTCCTATGTAGTGGACTACCAGTGTGGTCATTCCTTTATTTAAAAGCAATGATATCAATAACCCATCTAACTACCGCACGATTATGGTCAACCCTATCTTTGGCAAGCTCTTTGGGAGCATGATTGAACGAAGGATCAGCAGTTGGGCAGAAAATGAGGGCAAAAGAGCAAAGGGGTAGGCAGGCTTTAGGTCAAGACACTCTACCATTGATCACTGCATCACCCTTAGACATTTGATTGAAAAAATTTGGAACACTCAAGGAGAGGAAGCTTACTGCTGTTTTGTAGACTTCAAGAAAGCTTTTGACACGGTACCTAGAGACAAACTATGGAATAGAATGGAGGAATTAGGCATCCCAAACATGTATAGAGCAGCTGTTCATAGATTGTATGAGAAGGTTAGAGCTAAAATCAGAACAAGTGAAGGTATGTCAGAATGTTTTGGTAGCGACATTGGAGTTAAACAGGGCTGCCCTCTATCTCCCACGCTTTTTGGGCTATACATTGATAAGTTGGAAGCTTGGTTAAGCAAGACGGACGGGGACGGTATTCAATTGGCCGGTTATGTGGTGAAGCTACTTTTATATGCTAATGATCTTATCCTAATTTCAAAAATAGCTCATGGGTTAAGAGAACATTTGAAAGCTCTTGAACTCTTTTGTCACGAGGTTGGGATGCAAGTGAATATCACCAAGACCAAAATCATGATTTTCTCATTGATTAGAAAAGATAAGCAGAATACCTTTCTTTTTGAAGGCAGCCTGCTTGAAATTGTGAAAGAATACAAGTATCTTGGGATTGACTTTCATTATAAGCTCAGTTGGGAGACGTGTCATACGAAAACGATACAAGGAGGTTGGAAAGCTTCCTACCTTCTACAAAATAGGTGTAGAAAAGCCGAGCTTTGGGATTGGAAAACCAAGAAAACACTTTTTGGTTTGCTTATTATGCCGGTTGTACTTTATGGGTGTGAAGTGTGGGGGAGCAGTATGTCAAAGTGTAGTTGGAGACAACTAGAAAGAATCCAGAAGCATTTAATAACAAGTAGTCTCAAAGTTAAAACCACAGTCCCATATGAAATTCTTTTAGCTGAAACGGGGACTTTTCCATTGGAAGCGTCGGCGCTAATCCGGTTGATAAGCTATTTAAAGAAGGTTGAAAACATGGATAACCACCGGTGGCCTGAAACGGTTATGAAGGAGACGCAAGATCGTAGGAAGAAAACTTGGATGAAACAGAACCACAAGTGGATGAACAAGTGGGACATCAATCTGCATGACTGTCCTAGCACCAATAGTGAAATAAAAAGCTATGTGACTGAAAAATTCAGAACTGCCATGTGGACAAATCAGATTGGGCGAAAAAAAGCATATTACATCAAAGAATTTAATCCGGCAAAAGATCATGGTGACAAAACCTATTTAGGTGCAGCTATTAAAGGGAAAGTGAGGATGTTATTGGCACAATTGAGGACGGGATCGCATCACCTTAGGTGTGAGACCAGTAGGTGGAAGATACCCAAGGAAACTTGGGAAGAAAGAACTTGTATTTTCTGCAACAAGGGGGTTGTGGAAACAGAATGGCACTTCGTCATGGAGTGCACTGCTTACGTGGATATCTGCACTCAACATGGGAATTGTTTGAAAGTTGACAATATGCACCAGCTATTTGAGGAAGATAAGATTAATCAAACGGCTAGCCTTCTAGTCAAAATTAATGGCAGGAGATCCGACTTGGAAAAGAACATGAAGATAATTTAGGCCTGTTTTGTCTAGGTCCCATAGACTGTTTAGTCTCGTGGATGTCATTAAAATATTTCATTCATTCATTCATTCTCTATTTGAGGTTTGTC